>JAZHEH010002352.1:0-48254 GCA_036589455.1 Ateles fusciceps
CTTCCTAGCTCTGTCTCTTTTCCACCTGACACCCAGTGTCCAATCAGCCTATTCTTTTTTTCTCATTATAATCATTGCAGCCTGTAGGTTCTCTAGGCCACCAGCCCGAAAGACTTCTTCTTGGGTATAATCAAAGAGAAAAAAAAGCAAAAACACAGAGAGAAATATGGGTAATAGAAATCTAGCCAGACCCCAAGTCGCCACTAGGAGTGCCTAACCGGAGTGTCCAAAACTGGGTCTCTCTATGAAAAGAAAAGGCTACTCTTTCCTCTCCACTGTGGCCTGGCCACAGGTGTGCTTTTAGACAAACCAGTCCAAGTGGCCTCCAGAGGGCACACTCAACTTTAATATCCTAACAACTTCGAGCAACTTTTGCCAAAGGGACGGCAAGTGGGCGAAGGTCCCCTACATCAGGCTGCCTCTGGCATCTTCTCGTCTCCCACCCCGACCTCTGCTCCTCCTGCCGATGCTGCCAGGTTGTCCTAGCAAAGACTCCCCACACTACCCTCGGACCCCTCGCCAACCCCCTCCCTCCTCCTCCGACCGACCCCAATCTGGCTGAAGAGCTGTCCCTACCCCCTGCCGACCCACTAATCTGCCGCCTTATGCGGGCCCCTAAGCCCCCACCGGCTCCTCCTCTTCCGGGTTCCAAGCCTCTGACCTCTCCTGTTAGCGCTCACACTAGCCGACGCTTGCACTGCGCTTCCAACGAGGAAACCTCTCTCCTTTGTCCTCTCCACGAGGTGCGACTGTGGAGCAGAGGGTGTTGTCCGAGTGTCGCGTTCCCCTCTCCCTCTCCGATCTATCAGCCATTGAAAAGCGGGCTAGGGTTCATGCTCCACCAATCCTACTGCTTACACCAGAAAGAACTTCGTCACCTGGCCAGGCGGCACGATCTTACCTGACGCATGACAGCCTATGTGATCCTCTTCCTCTACCCTTACTACACCAGACCAGCGTGACCGCATTGTCGCAGCGAGCCCGAACACACCGGCTGCACAGGAATGGGTGCATGTCAGCAGACGATCCGAAATGCCGGTAGGCGCGTGGGGCGGTCCCGAGGCCGACCCTAATTGGGAGCTATCAGAGCTTGTCAGAGATGGCCGCCGCTGCCGAGACCAGATGTACCGTGCCTGCTGGCAGGCAACGCAGAGGCGCCAGCTCAGAAGGTGGTCAATCGTGGAGCAAGCCAAAGCGGGAATAACTCAGGGTCCTGATCGAGAGCCCAGCCGCCTTCCTTGACCGATTACCTTAATGCTATGATCCTCCATACCCGGCTAGATCCGGCAACTCCTGAGCGGGGGCTACAACGTCCTAGCCACCCACTTCATCGTCCAGTTAGCAGGCTGATATACAAAGGGAGAACTTAAAGAAGCTGCCGAGGGCCCCCAAACTCGGTACAGGACCTTGGTAAACATGGCATGAGAAAGTTTTTAATGGCCGAGGGGAGAGGCAGGGCCACCCGCCAGGCCCGGTCCCAGCAACAGATAGGCCTCCAAACCCGACTCTTGTAGCAGCCCTGGCCGGCAGTCCATCATTCGTGGAGGGGGTGACTGAAACTCCCAAAACCTAAAGACCCCGCCTGGGCCCTGTTTCAAATGTGGCCAGGGACACTGGGCGGCGGCAGTGCCCCTAGTCCTCGGCCACCTACCAACCTGGATCCCTGATCTGCAAGCACGACTGAACCGAACACTGGAAGGTTGACTGCCCATCCCGGACTAGAGGCTCACCCCCACACCTCTATGTGAGGGAGCAAGGGCCGGTCCACAGGAAGCAGTGCCGCTTCGCTTGGCTCGCGAGCACTTCTGGACGACTGACGCAGCCCGGATCTTGAGGACCCCCATCACCCTTGCGGAGCCCTAGGGTAACACTACTGTGGTCGGCCGAAGGGGTAAGTCCATTTCCTTCTGCATGGATGCGGGGGCTACCTATTCAACTTTTTTAGTTGAACGAACACACACCATAGCTGTTTGCAGATACGTTTCTCCTGTGGTTTACATGCATCATTACTGCTATTTCGTAGGACACTGGATTTGGCTTGGAAACGTCCGTTTTGAGATTCTCCACAGAAAGCCGTGTCAAACTGCTGCCCACACACATCGGTGTAACTCTGTAAATTGAATGCACACATTGTCAAGCATGCCGCCACGTAGCTTCCCTTTAGTGTTTAATGTGAGATCTTTCCCGTTACAGCATATGACCACATTGCGTCTGGAATATCCCAAGCTAGTTTCTGTAAGAAACGTGTTTGTAAGCTGCAGAATGGAAAGCAAGATTCAAGTCTCTTGGCTCAACGAACACACACCAGAGCAGTTTCACAGATAAGTTTCTTCTGCGGTTTACAGGCAGTCTTACTGCTATTTTGTAGGACTCTTGGTTTTGATTGGAATCGTCAGTTTTGAGATCCTCCACAGAAAGCGTTCCCAAACTGCTGCATATACACATCTGTGCGACTCTCTAAGTTGAATGCACACATGGTCAAGATTTCTCCCAGAAAGTTTGTTTTAGTGTTTATGGTGAGATCTTTCCTGTTACAGCATATGCCCACTTTCCGTCTGCAATGTCCCAATCTGGCTTCTGTAAGAAATGTGTTTCCAAGCTGTCAAATTGAAAGAAAGATTCAACTCTCTTAGTTGAAGGAGCACACAGCATAGCAATTTCAGAAATACGTTTCTTCCGTGCTTTACAGGCAGTCTTACTGCCATTTCGTACGACACGGGATTCTGCTTGGAAACGTCAGTTTTGAGATTCTCCAGGGCAATCTGTCAAAAACTGCTGCATACACACGTCAGTGTTACTCTCTAGGTTGAATGCACACATTGTCAAGCCTTCTCCAAGAGAGCTTCCTTTTAGTGTTTGAGGTGAGACCCTTCCCATTACAGCATATGTCTACTATGTGTAACGAATATCCCAATCTAGCTTCTGTAAGAAATATGTTTCTGAGCTGCCAAATGGAAAGAAAGATTCAACTTCCTTAGTTTAATGAATACACACCTTAGCAATTTCACAGATACGTTTCTTCTGTGCTTCACAGGCAGTCTTACTGCTATTTGGTAGGACACGGGATTCTGCTTGGAAACGTCGGTTTTGAGAGTCTCCGGAGGAATCTGTCACAAACTGCTGCATACACACATCAGTTTAACTCTCTAGGTTGAATGCACACATTGTCAAGCCTTCTCCGAGATGGCTTCCTTTCAGTGTTTGTGGTGAGACCCTTCCCATGACAGCATATGTCATCTTTGCGTAACAAATATCCCAATCTAGCTTCTGTAAGAAAATGTTTCTAAGCTGCAAAATCGAAAGAAAGTTTCAGTTTCCTTAGTATAACGAACACGCACCATAGCAATGTGACAGATACGTTTCTTCTGTGCTTCACAGGCATTCTTACTGCTATTTCATACGACATGAGATTTTGCTTGGAAACGTCAGTTCTGAGATTCCCCACAGACAGCGCTCTCAACCTGCTGCATACACACATCATTGTAAGTCTCTAAGTTGAATGCACACAATGACAGGCCTTCTCCCACATAGCTTCCTTTTAGTGTTTAAGGTGAGATCTTTCCCATTACAGCATACGCCCACTTTCCATCTGGAATATACCCATCTAGCTTCTTTAAGAAATGTGTTTCTAAGCTGTATAATCGAAACCAAGATTCAGCTCTCTTAGTTGAAGCAACGCACACCATAGCAGTTTCACAGATATGTTTCTTCTGTGCTTTACAAGGAATCATATTGCTATTTCGTATGACACGAGATTTTGCTTGGAAACGTCAGTGTTGAGATTCTTCACAGAAAGTATTCTCCAACGGCTGCTTACACACGCCATTGTAACTCTCTCAGTTGAATGCACATATTGTGAAGTCTTCTCCCAGATAGCTTCCTTTTATTGTTTAAGGTGAGATATTTCCCATTATGTCATATGAAAACTTTACATCTAAAATGTCCCAATCTAGCTCCTGTAAGAAATGTGTTTCTAAGCTGCCAAATCTAAACAACGATTCAACACTCCTAGTTGAACGAACACACACCACAGCAGTTTCACACACACGTTTCTTCTATGTTTTACAGGCAATCTTATCGCTATTTGGTGCAACACTTGTTTTGCTTCAAAACGTCTGTTTTGAGATTCTTCACAGGAAGTGTTCTCAAATTGCTGCATACACGCATCAGTGTAACTCTATAAGTGGCATGCACACAGTTTCAAGCCTTCTCTGAGATAGCTTCCTTTTAGTGTTTAATGTGGGTTTTTTCCCATCACATCACATGCCGCCTTTAATCTGCAATGTCCCAAGCTAGCTTCTGTAAAATTGTGTTTCTAACCTGGCAAATCGAAGCAAAGGCTCCAACCTCGTAGTCGAACGAACACACAACATAGCATTTTCACAGATACGTTTCTTCTGTGCTTTACAAGGCAGTCATATTGCTATTTCGTATGACACGAGATTTTGCTTGGAAACGTCAGTGTTGAGATTCTTCACAGAAAGCGTTCTCCAACGGCTGCTTACACACGCCATTGTAACTCTCTCAGTTGAATGCACATATTGTGAAGTCTTCTCCCAGATAGCTTCCTTTCATTGTTTAAGGTGAGATATTTCCCATTACATCATATGCCCACTTTCCATCTAAAATGTCCCAACTAGCTCCTGTAAGAAATGTGTTTCTAAGCTGCCAAATCTAAACAAAGATTCAACACTCCTAGTTGAAGGAACACACACCATAGCAGTTTCACACACACGTTTCTTCTATGTTTTACCAGCAATCTTATCAGTATTTGGTAGGACACTGGTTTTGCTTCAAAAAGTCTGTTTTGCGATTCTCCACAGGAAGTGTTCTCAAATTGCTGCATACACGCATCAGTGTAACTCTATAAGTGGCATGCACACAGTTTCAAGCCTTCTCTGAGATAGCTTCCTTTTCGTGTTTAATGTGCTTTTTTTCCCATCACATCATATGCCGCCTTTAATCTGCAATGTCCCAAGCTAGCTTCTGTAAAATTGTGTTTCTAATGTGGCGAATCAAAGCAAAGGTTCAACACTCTTAGTCGAACCAACACACACCATAGCATTTTCACAGATACGTTTCTTCTGTGCTTTACAGGCATCATGACTGCTATTTCGTATGACACGGGATTTTCTTGGAAATATCAGTTTTGAGATTCTCCACAAGAAGTGTTCTCAAACTGCTGCAGAAACACGTCAGTGTGACTCTCTAAGGTGAATGCACCCATCGTCAGGCATACTCCCAGACAACTTCCTTTTATTGTTTAATGTGAGATCTTTCCCATTACAGCATATGCCCACTTTCCGTTTGCAATGTCCCAATCTAGCTTCTGTACGAAATGGTTTCTAAATTGCCAAATCAAAACAAAGATTCAAATCTCTTAGTTGAACGAACACGCACAAGAGCAGTTTCAGGGATATGTTAATGCTGTGCTTTACAGGCAATCTTACTGCTGTTTCGTACGACACGGGATTTTTCTTGGAACCATCTGTTTTGAGATTCTCCAGAGAAAGCGTTCTCAAGCTGCTGCATGTGCATATCAGTATAACTTTCTAAGTTGAATGCACACATTGTCAAGCTTTTCTACCAGATAGCTTCCTTTTAGTGTTGAAGGTGAGATCTTTCCTATTACAGCATATGCACACTTTCCGTGTGGAAAGTCCCAATCTAACTTCTGTAAGAAATGTGTTTATAAGCTGCTGAATCTAAACAAAGTTTCAACTCTGTTACTTGAACGAACACACACCATATGACTTTCAAAGACATCTTTCTTCTGTGATTTACCAGCAGTCTGAGTGATGTTTCGTAAGACAGAGAAATTTGTTTGGAAACATCAATTTTGATATTCTTGTCACAAAACTTTCTCAAACTGCTACATACACACATCAGTGAAACTCTCAAAGTTGAATGCGCACATTATCAAGCCACCTAAGTGATAGCTTCCTATTAATGTTTAAGATGAGATCTTTCCCATTACACCACATTCCCACTTTCCGTCTGGAATATCCCAATCTAGCTTCTGTAAGAAATGTGTTTCCAAGCTGCTGAATCTAAACAATGTTTCAACTCTCTTAGTTGAACGAAGACACACCATAACAGTTTCACCATCATGTTTCTTTTGTGTTTTACCAGCAGTCTTACTGCTATTTCGTACAACAAGGGATTTTGGTGGAAACATCAGTTTTGATATTCTCGTCAGAAAACGTTCTCAAACTGCTACATACACACATCAGTGTAACTCTCTAAGTTGAATGCACACATTGTCAAGCCATCTCCGTGATAGCTTCCTATTAGTGTTTAAGGTGAGATCTTTCAAATTACAGCGCATGCCCACTTTCCCTCTATAATATCCTAATCTAGATTCGTAAGAAATGTGTTTCTAAGCTGCTGAATGTAAACAAAGTTTCAACTCTGTTAGTTGAACGAACACACACCACATCTGTTTCTCTGATATGTTTCTTCTGTGCTTTAGCGGCAGTCTTACTGCTATTTCGAACGATACGGAATTTTGTTTGGAAACATCAGTTTTGATATTCTCATCACAAAACTTTCTCAAACTGCTACATACACACGTCAGTTTAACTTTGAAAGTTGAATGCGATCATTATCAAGCCACCTCCGTGATAGCTCCCTATTAATGTTTAAGATGAGATCTTTCCCATTACAGCACACGCCCTCTTTCTTCTTAATATCCCAATCTAGCTTCTGTAAGAAATGTGTTTGTAAGCTGCTGAATCTAAGCAAAGTTTCAACACTCTTAGTTGAACGAACACACACCATATCAGTTTCACAGATATGTTTCATCTTTGCTTTACCGGCAGTGTTACTGCTATTTTGTACGACAGGGGATTTGGCTTGGAAACATCCCTTTTGATATTCTCGTCAGAAAACGTTCTCATACTGCTACATACACACATCAGTGTAACTCTCTAAGCTGAATGCACACATCATAAAGCCATCTCCATGATAGCTTCCTATTAGTGTTTAAGGTGAGATCATTCTCATTACAGCACATACCCACCTTCCATCTGGAATATCCCACTGTAGCTTCTGTAAGAAATCTGTTTCTAAGCTGCTGAATCTAAACAGTTTCAACTGTCTTAGTTGAACGAACACACACCATATCAGTTTCACAGATATGTTTCTTCTGTGCTTTACCGGCAGTGTTACTGCTATTTCGTACGACTCGGGATTTTGCTTGGAAACATCTGTTTTGATATTCTTGTCACAAAAATTTCTCCAACTGCTACATACACACGTCAGTTTAACTCTCTAAGTTAAATTCATATATTGTCAAGCCATCTCTGTGATAGATTCCTATTAGTGTTTAAGTTGAGATATTTCCCATTACACCACATGCCCACTTTCCATCTGGAATATCCCAATCTAGCTTCTGTAGGAAATTGGTTTCCAAGCTGCTGAATCTAAACAAAGTTTCAACTCTGTTACTTGAAGGAACACACACCATATGAGTTTCAAAGATATCTTTCCTCTGTGCTTTACCGGCAGTCTGACTGCTGTTTCGTATGAAATGGCAATTTGTTTGGATACATCAATTTTGATATTCTCATCAGAAAACTTTCTCAAACGGGTACATACACACGTCAGTGTAACTCTCAAAGTTGAATGCGCACATTATCAAGCCACCTCCGTGATAGCATCCTATTAATGTTTAAGATTAGATCTTTCCCATTACAGCACATGCCCTCTTTCCGTCTGGAATATCCCAATCTAGCTTCTGTAAGAAATGTGTTTCTTAGCAGCTGAATCTACACAAGTTTCAACTCTCTTACTTGAATGAACACACACCATATCAGTTTCACAGATATGTTTCTTCTGTGCTTTACCGGCAGTGTTACTGCTATTTCGCATGACACGGTATTCTGCTGGGAAATATCAGTTTTGATACTCCCGTCACAAAACTTTCTGAAACTGCCAAATACACACATCAGTGTAACTCTCTAAGTTGAAGGCACACATTGTCAAGACATCTCCGTGATATCTTCCTTTTAGTGTTTAAGGGGGAGATCTTTCCCATTACAGCACAAGCCCACTTTCCGTCTGGAATATCCCTATCTAGCTTCTGCAAGAAACGTGTTTCTAAGCTTCTGAATCTAAACACAGTTTCATCTCTCTTAGTTAAACGAACACACACCATATCAGTTTCACAGATATGTTTCTTCTCTGCTTTACCAGCAGTCTTACTGCTTTTCGTATGACACGGGATTTTGCTTGGAAACATCAGTTTTGATATTCTAATCACAAAACTTTCTCAAACAGCTACATACACACATCAGTGAAACTCTCCAAGTTGAATACACTCATTGTCAAGAAATCTCCGTGAAAGCTCCTATTAGTGTTAAAGGTGAGATCTTTCCCATTACAGCACATGCCCACTTTCCGTCTGGGATATCTCAGTCTACCTTCTGTAAGAAATTTGTTTCTAAGCTGCTGAATCTAAACAAAGTTTAACTCTGTTAGTTGAACGAACACACACCATATCAGTTTCAAAGTTATCTTTCTTCTGTGCTTTAACGGTAGTCTGACTGCTGTTTCGTATGACACGGGATTTTGCTTGGAATCATCAGGTTTGATATTCTCGTCAGAAAACGTTCTCAAACTGCTACATACACACATCTGTGTAACTCTATAAGTTGAATGCACACATTGTCAAGACATCTCCGTGATAGCTTCCTATTAGTGTTGAAGGTGAGATCTTTCCCATTTCAGCACATGCCCAATTTCCCTCTGGAATATCCCAATCTAGCTTCTTTAAGAAATTTGTTTCTAAACTGCTGAATCTAAACAAAGTTTCAACTCTCTTAGTTGAACGAACACACACCATATCAGTTTCACAGATATGTTTCTTCTGTGCTTTACCGGGAGACTTACTTTTATTTTTGTAAGACACTGGAATTTGCTTGGAAACATCAGTTTTGATATTCTCAACCCAAAACTGTCTCAAACTGCTACATACACATGTTAATTAAACTCTCTACGTTGAATACACACATTGTCAAGAAATCTCCTTAGTAGCTTCCTATTAGTGTATAAGGTGAGATCTTTCCCATTACAACACATGCCCAGTTTCCGTCTGGAATATCCCAATCTAGCCACTGTAAGAAATGTGTTTCTAAGCTGCTGAATCTAAACAAAGTTTCAACCCTCTTAGTTGTACGAACACACACCATATCAGTTTCATATATATGTTTCTTCTGTGCTTTACAAGCAGTCTTACTGCTATTTCCTAGGACACGGGATTTTGCTTGGAAACATCAGTTTTGATATTCTCGTCAGAAAATGGTCACAAACTGCTACATACACACATCAGTGTAACTCTCTAAGTTAATGCACACATTGTCAAGCCATCTGCGTGATAGCTTCCTATTAGTGTTTAAGGTGATATCTTCCCAAATTACAGCACATGCCCACTTTCCCCTCTGGAATATCCCAATCTAGCTTCTGTAAGAAATGTGTTTCTAAGCTGCTGAATCTAAACAAAGTTTCAACTCTCTTAGTTGAACGAACACACACCACGTCAGTTTCAAACATATGTTTCTTCTGTGCTTCACCGGCAGCATTATGCTATTTTGTATGACACGCTATTTTGCTTGGAAACATCAGTTTTTATATTCCCGTCAGTAAACGTTCTCTAACTACGACATATACACATTAGTGTAACTATGTACGTTGAATGCACACAATGCCAATTCTTCTCCTTGATAGCTCCCTATTAGTGTTTAAGGTGAGATCTTTCCCATTAAAGCACAGGCCAACTTTCCGTCTGGAATATCCCAATCTAGCTCTGTAAGAAAAGTGTTTCTAAGCTACAGAATCTAAACAAATTTTCAACTCTGTTAGCTGAACGAAAACACACCATATCAGTTTCAAAGATATCTTTCTTCTGTGCTTTACCGGCAGTCTTACTGCTATTTCGTACGACACGGGATTTTGCTTGGAAACATCAGTTTTGATATTCTCGTAAGAAAACGTTCTCAAACTGTTACACACACACATCAGTGTAACTCTCTAAGTTGAATGCACACATTGTCAAGAAATCTCCCTGATAGCTTCTTATTAGTGTTTAAGGGGAGATCTTTCCCATTACAGCACATGCCCACTTTCCGTCTACAATATCCCAATCTAGCTTCTGTAAGAAATGTGTTTCTAAGCTGCTGAATCTAAACAAAGTTTCAACTATCTTAGTTGAACGAAAACACACCAGATCAGTTTCACAAATATGTTTCTTCTGTCCTTTACCGGCAGTCTTACTGCTATTTCCTATGACATGGGATTTTGCTTCAAAACATCAGTTTTTATATTCTCGTCAGAAAACGTTTTCATACTACCACATACACACATCAGTGTAAATCTCTAAGTTAATGCACACATTGTCAAGAAATCTCCGTGATAGCTTCCTATTAGTGTTTAAGGTCAGATCTTTCCCATTTCAGCACATGCCCAATTTCCCTCTGGAATATCCCAATCTAGCTGCTTTAAGAAATTTGTTTCTAAGCTGTTGAATCTAAACAAAGTTTCAACTCTCTTAGTTGAACGAACACACACCATATCAGTTTCACAGATGTGTTTCTTCTGTGCTTTACCGACAGACTTACTGGTATTTTGTAAGACACTGGAATTTGCTTGGAAACATCAGTTTTGATATTCTCGTCCCAAAACTGTCTCAAACTGCTACATACACACGTTAGTGAAACTCTCTACGTTGAATGCACACATTGTCAAGAAATCTCCGTGATAGCTTCCTATTAGTGTATAAGTTGAGATCTTTCCCATTACAGCACATGCCCACTTTTCGTCTGGAATATCCCAATCTTGCTTCTGTAAGAAATGTGTTTCTGAGCTGCTGATTTAAACAAAGTTTCAACTCTCTTAGTTGAATGAACACACAGCATATGAGTTTCACAGATATGTTTCTTCTGTGCTTTACCGGCAGTCTTACTGCTATTTCTTATAACTCTTGATTTTGGTGGAAAACATCAGTTTTGACATTCTCGTCAGAAAACGTTGTCAAACTGATGCATGCACACATCAGTGTAACTCTCCAAGTTAATGCACACATTGTCAAGAAATCTCCGTGATATCTTCCAATTAGTGTTTAAGGGGAGAACTTTCCCATTACAGCACACGCCAACTTTCCGTCTGGAATATCCCAAAACAGTTTCTGTAAGAAATGTGTTTCTAAGCTGCTGAATCTAAACAAAGTTTGAACTCTCTTAGTTGAACGAACACACACCATATATGTTTCACAGATATGTTTCTCCTGTGCTTTACCGGCAGTATTACTGCTATTTTGTATGACACGGGATTTTGCCTGGAAATATCAGTTTTGATAATTTCGACAGAAAACGTTCTCAAACTGCTACATACACACATCAGTGTAACTCTCTGGTTTAAATGCACACATTGTCAAGCCGTCTCCGTGATAGCTCCCCTATTAGTGTTTAAGGTGAGATATCTCCCATTGCAGCACATGCCCACTTTCCGTCTGGAATATCCCAATCTAGATTCTGTAAGAAATGTGTTTCCAAGCTGCTGAATCTAAACAAAGTTTCAGCTCTCTTAGTTGAATGAACACACACCATATCAGTTTCAGAGATATATTTTTTCTGTGCTTTACCGGCAGTGTTACTGCTATTTCATACGACACGGGATTTTGTTTGGAAACATCAGTTTTGATATTCTCGTCACAAAATTTTCTCAAACTACGACATACGCACATCACTGTAACTCTCTAAGTTGAAGGCACACATTGTCAAGCCATCTCTGTGATAGCTACCTATTAGTGTTTAAGGTGAGATATCTCCCATTGCAGCACATGCCCACTTTCCGTCTGGAATATCCCAGTCTAGCTTCTGTTAAAAATGTGTTTCTAAGCTGCTGAATCTAAACAAAGTTTCAACTCTATAAGTTGAACGAACACACACCATATCAGTTTCACAGATATGTTTCTTCTGTGCTTTACCGGCCGTCTTACTGCTATTTTGTATGACAGGGGATTTTGCTTGGAAACAGCAGTTTTGATATTCTCGTCACAAAACTTTCTCAAACTGCTACATACACACATCAGTGAAACTCTCTAAGTTGAATGCACACATTGTCAAGAAATCTCCGTGAAGGGTCCTGTTAGTCTTTAAGGTTAGATATTTCCCATTACAACAAATGCCCACTTTCTGTCTGGAGTATCCCAATCTAGCTTCTCTGGGGGGAAGAAATGGGTTTCTAAGCTGCTGAATCTAAACAAAGTTTCAAATCTCTTAGTTGAATGAATGCACATCATTTCATTTTCACAGACATGTTTTTTCTGTGCTTTACCGGCAGTGTTACTGCTATTTCGTATGACAAGGGATTTTGCTTGGAAACATCAGTTTGGATATTCTCCTCAGAAAACGTTCTCCAACTGCTACATACATATATCAGTGAAATTCTCTAAGTTGAATGCACACATTGTCAAGAAATCTCCATGATAGCTTCCTATTATTGTTTAAGGTGAGTTCTTTCCTTTTGCAGCCCATGCCAACTATCCGTCTGGAATATCCCAATCTAACTTCTGTAAGAAATTTGTTTCTAAGCTACTGAATCTAAACAAAGTTTCAGCTCTCTTAGTTGAACGAACACACATCATATCAGTTTCGCAGATATGTTTCTTCTGTGTTTTACTGGCAGTCTGGCTGCTATTTCGTACGACATGGGATTTAGCTTGGAAACATCAGTTTTGATATTCTCGTCACAAAACTTTATCAAACTGCTACATACACACGTCACTGTAAGTCTCCAAGTTGAATGCACATATTGTCAAGCCATCTCCGTGATAGCTTCCCATTAGTGTTTAAGGAGAGATCTTTCCCATTACAGCACACGCCCACTTACCGTCTGGAATATCAAAATCTAGCTTCTGTAAGAAATGTGTTTCTAAGCTGCTGAATCTAAACAAAGTTTCAACTCTCTTAGTTGAACGAACACACACCATATCAATTTCAAAGTCATGTTTCTTCTGTGCATTACCGGCAGTGTGACTGCTATTTCGTACGACACAGGATTTTGCTTGGAAACATCAGTTTTGATATTCTCATCACAAAACTTTCTGAAACTGCTACGTATGCACGTCAGTGTAACTCTCTAAGTTGAATGCACATATTGTCAAGCCATCTCCCTGATCGCTTCCTATTAGTGTTTAAGGTGAGATCTTTCCCATTACAGCACATGCCCACTTTCCATCTGGAATGTCCCAATCTAACTTCTGTAAGAAATGTGTTTCTAATCTGCTGAATCTAAACAAATTTTCAACTCTGTAATTTGAAGGAACACACACCTTATCAGTTTCAAAGATATGATTCTTCTGTGCTTTACCGGCAGTCTGACTGCTTTTTCCGACCAGATGGGATTTTGCTTGGAAACATCTGTTTTGATATTCTCGACAGAAAACATCCTGAAACTGCTACATACACACATCAGTGTAACTCTCTAAGTTAATGCACACATTGTCAAGAAATCTCCGTTATAGATTACTACTAGTGTTTAAGGTGAGATTTTTCCCATTACAGCACATGCACACTTTCCGTCTTTAATATCCCAATCTAGGTTCTGTTAGAAATGAGTTTCTAAGCTGCTGAATCTAAACAAAGTTTCAACTCTGTTATTTGAACGAACACACACCATATCAGTTTCACAGATATGTTTCTTCTGTGGTGTACTGGTAGTCATAATACCATTTCGTAGGACACCGGATTTAGCTTGGAAACATCAGTTTTGATATTCTCGTCACAAAACTTTCTCAAACTACTACATACACACGTTAGTGTAACTGTCTAACTTGATTGCACATATGATCAAGCCATGTCCGTGATAGTTTCCTATTAGTGTTTAAGGTGAGATCTTCCCCATTACAGCACTGGCCCACTTTCATTCTGGAATATCCCATTCTAGCTTCTGTAAGAAATGTGTTTCTAAGCTGCTGAATCTAAACAAAGTTTCAACTCTGTAATTTGAACGAACACACACCATATCAGTTTCAAACATATCTTTCTTCTGTGCTTTACCGGCAGTCTGACTGCTATTTCGTATGACACGTGTTTTTGCTTGGAAACATCAGGTTTGATTTTCTCTTCACAAAAGTTTTTCAAACTGCTACATACACACATCAGTTTAACTCCCTAAGTTAATGCACAAATTGTCAAGAAATCTCAGTGATAGCTTTCTATTACATTTTAAGGTGAGATATTTCCCGTTACAGCACATGCCCACTTTCCATCTGGAATATCCCAATCTAGTTTCTGTAAAACTGTGTTTCTAAGCTGCTGAATGTAAACAAAGTTTCTGCTCTCTTAGTTGAACGAACACACACCATATCAGTTTCACAGATATGTTTTTCTGTGCTTTAACAGCAGAGTTAGTGCTATTTCGTACGACACGGGATTTTGCTTGGAAAGATCAGTTTTGATATTCTCGTGACAAAACTTTATCAAATTGCTACATACGCACGTCAGTGTAAGTCTCCAATTTGAATGCACATATTGTCAAGCCATCTCTGTGATAGGTTCCCATTAGTGTTTAAGGTGAGATCTTTCCCATTGCAGCACATGCCCACTTTCCATCTGGAATATCCCAGTCTTGCTTCTGTAAGAAATGTGTTTCTAAGCTGGTGAATCTGAACAAAGTTTCAACTCTCTTAGTTGAATGAACACATACCATATCAGTTTCACAGATATGTTTTTTCTGTGCTTTCCCGGCAGTGATACCGCTACTTCGTAATGACACGGGATTTTGCTTGGAAATATCACTTTTGATATTCTCGTCACAAAACTTTCTCAAACTGCTACATGGACACGTCAGTGATCTCTCTAAGTTGAAGGCACACATTGTCAATCCACCTCCGTGATAGCTTCCTGTTAGTCTTTAAGGTGAGATCTTTCCCATTACAGCACATGCCCACTTTCCGTCTGGAATATCCCGATCTAGCTTCTGTAAGAAATTCGTTTCTAAGCTACTGAATCTAAACAGAGTTTCAACTCTGTTAGTTGAAAGAACACACACCATATCAGTTTGAAAGTTATCTTTCTTCTGTGCTTTAACGGCAGTCTTACTGCTATTTTTTATGACAAGGGATTTTGCTTGGAAACACCAGCTTTGATATTCTCGTCAAAAAACGTTTTCAGACTGTTACATACACACATCAGAGTAACTCTCTAAGTTAATGCACACATTGTCAAGAAATCTCCGTGATAGTTTCCCATTAGTGTTTAAGGTGAGATTTTTCCCATTACAGCACATGCCCACTTTCCGTGTGGAATTTCCCAATCTAGCTTCTGTAAGAAATGTGTTTCTAAGCTGCTGAATCTAAACAAAGTTTCAACTCTCTTACTTGAACGAACACACAGCATATCAGTTTCACAGATATGTTTTTTCTATGTTTTACTGGCAGTCTTACTACTATTTCGTACGAGAAGGGATTTTGCTTGGAAACATCAGTTTTGATATTCTCGTCACAAAAGTTTTTCAAACTGCTACATACACACATCAGTTTAACTCCCTAAGTTAATGCACAAATTGTCAAGAAATCTCAGTGATAGCTTTCTATTACATTTCAAGGTGAGATATTTCCCATTACAGCACATGCCCACTATCCGTCTGGAATATCCCAATCTAGCTTCTGTAAGAACTGTGCTTCTAAGCTGCTGAATATAAACAAAGTTTCTGCTCTCTTAGTTGAACGAACACACACCATATCCGTTTCACAGATATGTTTTTTCTGTGCTTTAACAGCAGAGTTAATGCTATTTCGTACGACACGGGATTTTGCTTGGAAAGATCAGTTTTGATATTCTCGTCACAAAACTTTATCAAACTGCTACATACACACGTCAGTGTAAGTCTCCAAGTTGAATGCACATATTGTCAAGCCATCTCTGTGATAGGTTCCCATTAGTGTTTAAGGTGAGATCTTTCCATTGCAGCACATACCCGCTTTCCGTCTGGAATATCCCAATCTTGCTTTTGTAAGAAATGTGTTTCTAAGCTGGTGAATCTAAACAAAGTTTCAACTCTCTTAGTTGAACGAACACATATCATATCAGTTTCACAGATGTGTTTTTTCTGTGCTTTCCCGGCAGTGATACTGCTATTTCGTATGACACGGGATTTTGCTTGGAAACATCATTTTTGATATTCTCGTCACAAAACTTTCTCAAACTGCTACATGGACACGTCAGTGAATCTCTCTAAGTTGAAGGCACACATTGTCAATCCATCTCCGTTATAGCTTCCTGTTAGTCTTTAAGGTGAGACCTTTCCCATTACAGCACATGCCCACTTTCCGTCTGGAATATCCCAATCTAGCTTCTGTAAGAAATGTGTTTCTAAGCTGCTAAATCTAAACAAAGTTTCAACTCTCTTAGTTGAACGAACACACAGCATATCAGTTTTACAGATATGTTTTTTCTATGTTTTACCGGCTGTCTTACTACTATTTCATGCGAGAAGGGATTTTGCTTGGAAACATCAGTTTTGATATTCTCGTCAGGAAACTTTCTCAAACAGCTACATACACACATCAGAGTAAATCCCTAAGTTAATGCACACATTGTGAAGCCATCTCCGTGATAGCTTCCTATTAGTGTTTAATGTGAGATCTTTCCCATTACAGCACATGCCCACTTTCCGTCTGGAATATCCCAATCTAATTTCTGTAAGAAATGTGTTTCGAAGCTGTTGAATCAAAACAAAGTTTCAACTCTCTTAGTTGAATGAACGCACACCATATCAGTTTCACAGACATATTTCTTCTGCGTTTTACCGGCAGTCTTACTGCTATTTCTTATGAAACGGGATTTTGCTGGGAAACATCAGTTTTGATATTCTCGTCAGAAAGCGTTCTCTAACTGCTACATACCCACATGAGTGAAACCCTCTAAGTTGAATGCACACATTCTCAAGAAATCTCCGTGATAGGTCCTGCTAGTGTTTAATTTTAGATATTTCCCATTACAACAGTTGCCCACTTTCCGTCTGGAATATCCCAATCTTGCTTCTGTAAGAAAAGTGTTTCTAAGCTGCTGAATCTAAATAAAGTTTCAACTCTCATAGTTGAACGAATACACACCATATCAGTTTCACAGATATGTTTTTTCTGTGCTTTATCGGCATAGTTACTGCTATTTCTTATGCACGGGATTTTGCTTGGAAACATCAATTTTGATATTCTCATCACAAAACTTTCTCAAACTGCTACATACACAGGTCAGTGTAACTCTCTAAGTTTCAACTCTCTAAGTTGAACGAAAACACACCATGTCAGTTTCACTGATATGTTTCTTCAGTGTTTAAAGGCAGTCTTACTGCTATTTCGTATGACACGGGATTTTTGTTGGAAATATCAGTTTTGATATTCTCGTCAGAAAACGTTCTCCAACTGTTACATACACACATCAGTGTAACTCTCTTAGTTGAAGGCACACATTGTCAAGCCATATCCGTGATAGCTTCCTACTAGTGTTTACAGGTGAGACCTTTCAAATTACAGCACATGTCCTCTTTCCGTCTGGAATATCCCAATCTAGCTTCTGGAAGAAATGTGTTTCTGAGCTTCTGAATCTAAACACAGTTTCAACTCTCTTAGTTGAACGAACACACAACACATCAGTTTCACAGATATGTTTTTTCTGTGCTTTACCGGCAGTGTTGCTGCTATATCTTACGACACGGGATTTATCTTGGAAGTATCAATTTTGATGTTCTCGTCACAAAACTTTCTCAAACTGCTACATACACACGTCAGTTTATCTCTCTAAGTTGAATGCACACATTGTCAAGCCATCTCGGTGATAGCTTCCTGTTAGTGTTTAAGGTGAGATCTTTCCCATTATAGCACATGCCCACTTTCGGTCTGGAATATCCCAATCTAACTTCTGTAAGAAATGTGTTTCCAAGCTGGTGAATCTAAACAAAATTACAACTCTGGTAGTTGAAAGAACACACTCCATATCAGTTTCACAGATATCTTTCTTCTGTGTTTCAGGCAGTCTGACCGCTGTTTCGTATGACACGGTTTTTTGCTTGGAAACATCAGTTTTGATATTCTCGTCAGAAAACGTTCTCAAAATGCTACATACACACACCAGTGTAACTGTCTAAGTTAATGCACACATTGTAAAGAAATCTCCGTGATAGCTTCCCATGAGTGTTTAAGGTGAGATTTTCCCCATTACAGCAAATGCCCACTTTCCGTCTGGAATATCCCAATCTAGCTTCTGTAAGAAATGTGTTTCTAAGCTCCTGAATCTAAACAAAGTTTCAACTCTCTTAGTTGAACGAACACACACCATATCAGTTTCACAGATAATTTTTTTCTGTGCTTTACTGGCAGTGTTACTGCTATTTCTTATGTATGGGATTTTGCTTGGAAACATCAGTTTTGATATTCTCGTCACAAAACTTTCTCAAACTAATAAATACACACGACAGTGTAATTCTCTAAGTTGAATGCACACATTGTCAAGCCATCTCAGTGAAAGCTTCCTATTAGTGTTTAACGTGAGATCTTTCCCATTACAGCACATGCCCAATTTCCATCTGGAATTTCCCAATCTAGCTTCTGTGAGAAATGTGTTTCTAAGCTGCTGAATCTAAACAAAGTTTCAACTCTCTTAGTTGAACGAACACACAACACATCACTTTCACAGATATGTTTTTTCTGTGCTTTACCGGCAGTGATACTACTATTTCATACGACAGGGGATTTTGCTTGGAAACGTCAGTTTTGATATTCTCGTCAGAAATCGTTCTCAAACTGCTACAAACAGACATCAGTGTAACTCTCTATGTTGAATGCACACATTGTGAAGCCATCTCCGTGATAGCTTCCTACTAGTGTTTAAGGTGAGATCTTTCAAATTACAGCACATGCCCTCTTCCCGTCTGGAATATCCCAATCTAGCTTCTGGAAGAAATGTGTTTCTGAGCTGCTGAATCTAAACACAGTTTCAACTATCTTAGTTGAACGAACACACAACACATCAGTTTAACAGATATGTTTTTCTGTGCTTTACCAGCAGTGTTGCTGCTATGTCTTACGATACGGGATTTATCTTGGAAATGTCAATTTTGATATTCTCGTCAGAAAACTTTCTCAAACTGCTACATAAACACGTCAGTTTATCTCTCTACGTTGAATGCACACATTATCTAGCCATCTCCGTGATAGCTTCCTGGTAGTGTTTAAGTTGAGACCTTTCCCATTATAGCACATGCCCACTTTCGGTCTGGAATATACCAATCTAGCTTCTGTAAGAAATGTGTTTCCAAGCTGCTGAATCTAAACAAAGTTACAACTCTGGTAGTTGAAAGAACACACACCATATCAGTTTCAAAGATATCTTTCTTCTGTGCTTTGCAGGCAGTCTGACTGCTGTTTCCTATGACATGGTTTTTTGCTTGGAAACATCAGTTTTGATATTCTCATCAGAAAACGTTCTCAAAATGCTACATACACACACCAGTGTAACTCTCTAAGTTAATGCATACATTGTAAAGAAATCTCCGTGATAGCTTCCCATGAGTGTTTAAGGTGAGATTTTCCCCATTACACCACATGCCCACTTTCCGTCTGGAATATCCCAAGCTAGCTTCTGTAAGAAATGTTTTTCTAAGCTCCTGAATCTAAACAAAGTTTCAACTCTCTTAGTTGAACGAACACACACCATATGAGTTTCACAGATAATTTTTTTCTGTGCTTTACTGGCAGTGTTACTGCTATTTCTTACGTAGGGGATTTTGCTTGGAAACATCAATTTTGATATTCTCGTCACAAAACTTTCTCAAACTAATAAATACACACGTCAGTGTAACTCTCTAAGTTGAATGCACACGTTGTCAATCCATCTCAGTGAAAGCTTCCTATTAGTGTTTAACCGTGAGACCTTTCCCATTGCAGTACATGCCCACTTTCCGTCTGAAATATCCCAATCTAGCTTCTGTGAGAAATGTGATTCTAAGCTGCTGAATCTAAAAAAAGTTTCAACTCTCTTAGTTGAACGAACACACAACACATCATTTTCACAGATATGTTTTTTCTGTGCTTTACGGGCAGTGATACTACTATTTCCTACGACAGGGGATTTTGCTTGGAAAGATCAATTTTGATGTTCTCGTCAGAAATCGTTCTCAAACTGCTACAAACAGACATCAGTGTAACTCTCTATGTTGAATGCACACATTGTGAAGCCATCTCCATGATAGCTTCCTACTAGTGTTTAAGGTGAGATCTTTCAAATTAGAGCACATGCCCTCTTCCCGTCTGGAATATCCCAATCTAGATTCTGGAAGGCATGTTTTTCTAAGCTGCTGAATCTAAACAAAGTTTCAACTCTCTTATTTGAACGAACACACACCATATCAGTTTCACAGACATGTTTCTACTGTGTATTTCCTTGGCAGTCTTACTGCTATTTCGTATGGCATGGAATTTTACTGGGAAAAATCAGTTTGGATATTCTCCTCAGAAAACGTTCTCAAACTGCTACACACACACATCAGTGTAGCTCCCTAACTCAATGCACACATTGTCAAGAAATCTCTGTGCTGTCTTCCTATTAATGTTTAAGTAAGATATTTCCCATGATACCACATGCCTACTTTCCATCTGGAATATCCCAATATAGCTTCTGTAAGAAATGTGTTTCTAAGCTGCTGAACCTAAACAAAGTTTCAACTCTCTTAATTGAAAGAACACACACCATACCAGTTTCACAGATACGTTTCTTCTGTGCTTTAAAGGCAGTCACACTGCTATTTTGTACGACTCCGGATTTTGCTTGGAAACATCAGTTTGGATATTCTCGTCAGAAAATGTTCTAAAACTGCTACATACACACATCAGTGTAACCCTCTATGTTGAATGCACACATTGTCAAGAATTCTCCCTGATAGCCTCCTACTAGTGTGTAAATTGAGGTATTTCCCATTACAGCACATTCCCACATTCCCTCTGTAATATCCCAATCTAATCCTGTAAGAAATGTATTTCTCAGCTGCTGAATCTAAACAAAGTTTCAACTCTCTTAGTTGTACGAACACACACCATATCAGTTTTAAAGGTATCTTTCTTCTGTGCTTTACCGGCAGTCTGATTACTGTTTCATACGACACGGGATTTTGCTTGGAAACATCAGTTTTGCTGTTCTCGTCAGAAAACGTTCTCAAACTGCTACATACAGACATCAGAGTAACTCTCTAAGTTAATGAACACATTGTCAAGAAATCTCCGTGATAGCTTCCTATTAGCGTTTAAGGTGAGATCATTCCCATTACAGCATACGCACACTGTCCGTCTGGAATATCCCAATTTGGCTTCTGTAAGAAATGTGTTTCTAAGCTGCTGTATCTAAACAAAGTTTCAACTCTCTTAGTTGAACGAACACATACCATATCACTTTCAAAGATGTGTTTTTCTGTGCTTTACCTGCAGTGTTACTGCTATTTTGTACGACAAGTGATATTGCTTGGAAACATCAGTTTTGATATTCTCGTCACAAGACTTTTCTCAAACTGCTACATGCACACGTCAGTGTAATTTCTAAGTTGAAGGCACACATTGTCAAGCTATCTCCGTGATAGCTTCCTATTTGTGTTTAAGGTTAGATCTTTCCCATTACAGTACATGTGCACATTTCGTCTGGAATATGCCAATCTAGCTTCTGTAAAAACAAGTGTTTCTAAGCTGCTGAATGTAAACAAAATTTCAACTCCCTTAGTTGAACGAACACACACCATATCAGTTTCACAGATATGTTTCTTCTGTGGTTTAACGGCAGTCTTACTACTATTTTGTAGGACACGGGATTTTGCTTGGAAACATCAGTTTTGATATTCTTGTCAGAAAACGTTCTCAAAGTGCTACATACATATATCAGTGTAACTCTCTAAGTTGAATGAACACGTTGTCAAGAAATCTCCGTGATAGCTTCCTATTAGTGTTTAAAGTGAGATCTTTCCCATTACAGCACAAGCCAACTTTCCTTCTGGAATATCAAAATCTAGCTTTCGTAAGAAATGTGTTTCTAAGCTGCTAAATCTAAACAAAGTTTCAACTCTCTTAGTTGAAGGAACACACACCATATCAGTTTCACAGATGTGTTTCCCCTGTGCTTTACCGGCAGTGTTAGTGTTATTCCGTATGACACGGTGTTTTGCTTGGAAATATCAGTTTTGATATTCTCGTCAGAAAACGTTCCCAAACTGCTACATACACATATCAGTGTAGCTCTCTAAGTTGAATGCACACTTGTCAAGCCATCTCCGTGATGGCTTCCAATTACTTTTTAAGGTGAGGTCTTTACAATTACAGTACATACCCACTTTCCGTTGGAATATCCCAATCTAGGTTCTGTAAGAAATGTGTTTCTAAGCTGCTGAATCTAAACAAAGTTTCAACTCTCTTAGTTGAACGAACACACACCATATCAGTTTCACAGATATGTTTCTTCTGTGCTTTACCGGCAGTGTAACTGCTATTTCGTACGACACGGGATTTTGCTTGGAAACATCAGTTTTGATATTCTCGTCACAAAACGTTCTCAAACTGCTACATACACACGTCAGTGTAACTCTCTAAGTTGAATGCAGATATTGTCAAGCCATCTCCGTGATAGCTTCCAATTAGTGTTTAAGGTGAGATATTTCCAATTACAGCACATGCCCACTTTTCGTCTGGAATATCCCAGTCTAGCTTCTGTAAGAAATGTGTTTCTAAGCTGGTGAATCTAAACAAACTTTCAACTCTCTTAGTTGAACGAACACACACCATATCAGTTTCAAAGATACGTTTCTTCTGTGCTTTAAAGGCAGTCTCACTGCTATTTCCTACGAGGCGGGATTTTGCTTGGAAACATCAGTTTTGATATTCTCGTCAGAAAACGTTCTCAGACTGCTACATACACACATCAGTGTAACTCTCTATGTTGAATGCACACATTGTGAACAAATCTCCGTGATATCTTCCTATTACTGTTTAAGGTGAGATTTTTCCCATTACAGCACATGCCCACCTTCCGTCTGGAATATCCCAGTCTAGATTCTTTAAGAAATGTGTCTCTAAGCTGCTGAATCTAAACAAAGTTTCAACTCTCTTAGTTGAACGAATACACACCATAGCAGTTTCACAGATATGTTTCTTCTGTGCTTTACCGGCAGTGTTACTGCTATTTCGTACGACATGGTATTTTCCTTGGAAACATCAGTTTTGATATTCTAGTCAAAAAACTTTCTCAGACTGCTACATACACACATCAGTGTAACTCTCTAAGTTGAATGCACATATAGTGAATCCATCTCCGTGATAGCTTCCTATTAGTGTTTAAGGTGAGATCTTTCCCTTTACACCACATGTCCACTTTCCGTCTGGAATATCCCAATCTAGCTTCTGTAGGTAATGTGTTTCTAAGCCGCTGAATCTAAACAAAGTTTCAACTCTCTTCGTTGAACGAACACATACCATATCAGTTTCACAGATATGTTTCTTCTGTGCTTTACCCCCAGTGTTACTGCTATTTCGTATGAGACGGGATTTTCCTTGGAAACATCAGTTTTGATATTCTCGTCAGAAAACGTTTTCAATCTGCTACATACACACATCAGTGGAAGTCTCAAAGTTAATGCACACATTGTCAAGAAATCTCCATGATAGCTTTCTATTAGTGTTTAAGGTGAGATCTTTCCAATTACAGCACATGCCCACTTTCCGTCTGGAATATCCCAATCTAGCTTCTGTAAGAAATGTGCTTTCTAAGTTGCTGAATCTAAACAAAGTTTCAACTCTCTTAGTTGAACGAACACACACCATGTCTGTTTCACAGACATGTTTCTTCTGTGTTTTAACAGCAGTCTTACTGCTATTTCGAATGACACGGGATTTTGCTGGGAAACATCAGTTTTGATATTCTCCTCAGAAAACTTTCTCAAACTGCTACCTACACATATCAGTGTAACTCTCTAAGTTAATGCACACATTGTCAAGAAATCTCCGTAGATAGCTTCCTATTAGTGTTTAAGGTGAGATATTTCCCGTTACAGCACAGGCCAACTTTCCTGTTGGAATATCCCAATCTAGCTTCTGTAGGAAATGTGTTTCTAAGCGGCTGAATCTAAACAAAGTTACAACTCTCTTAGTTGAACGAACACACACCATATCAGTTTCACAGATATGTTTCTTCTGTGCTTTACCCCCAGTGTTACTGCTATTTCGTATGAGACGGGATTTTCCTTGGAAACATCAGTTTTGATATTCTAGTCAGAAAACGTTTTCATTCTGCTACATACACACATCAGTGGAAGTCTCAAAGTTAATGCACACATTTGTCAAGAAATCTGCATGATAAATTCCTATTAGTGTTTAAGGTGAGATCTTTCCAATTACAGCACATGCCCACTTTCCATCTGGAATGTCCCAATCTAAGTTCTTTAAAAAATGTGTTTCTAAGTTGCTGAATCTAAACAAAGTTTCAACTCTCTTAGTTGAACGAACACACACCATGTCTGTTTCACAGACATGTTTCTTCTGCGTTTTAACAGCAATCTTACTGCTATTTCGAATGACACGGGATTTTGCTGGGAAACATCAGTCTTGATATTCTCCTCAGAATACTTTCTCAAACTACTACCTACACATATCAGTGTAACTCTCTAAGTTAATGCACACATTGTCAAGAAATCTCCCTGATAGCTTCCTATTAGTGTTTAAGGTGAGATATTTCCCGTTACAGCACAGGCCAAATTTCTGTATGGAATATCCCAATCTAGCTTCTGTAGGAAATGTGTTTCTAAGCGGCTGAATCTAAACAAAGTTACAACTCTCTTAGGTGAACGAACACACACCATATCAGTTTCACAGATATGTTTCTTCTGTGCTTTACCGACATTGTTCCTACTATTTTGTACGACAGGGGATTTTGCTTGGAAACAACAGTTTTGATATTCTCGTCAGAAAAAGTTTTCAACCTGCTACATACAGACATCACTGTAACTCTCTAAGTTAATGCACACATTGTCAAGAAATCTCCGTGATAGCTTCCTATTAGTGTTTAAGGTGAGATCTTTCCCATTACAACACAGGCCCACTTTCCGTCTGGAATATTCTAATCTAGCTTCTGTAAGAAATGTGTTTCTAAGCTGCTAAATCTAAACAAAGTTTCAATTCTGTTAGTTGAACGAACACACACCGTATGAGTTTCACAGATATGTTTATTCTGTGATTTACCGGCAGTCTTACTGCTCTTCTCCTACTACACGGTCTTTTGCTTGGAAAGATCAGTTTTGATATTCTCATCACAAAACTTTCTCAAACTGCTACATACGTACGTCAGTGTAACTCTCTAAGTTGAAGGCACACATTGTCAAGCCATCTCTGTGATAGCTTCCTATTAGTGTTTAAGGTGAGATCTTTCCCATTACAGCACACGGGCACTTTCCGCCTGGAATATCCCATTCTAGCTTCCGTAAGAAATGTGTTTCAAAGCTGCTGAAAATAAAAAAGTTTCAACTCTCTTAGTTGAACGTACACACACCATATCAGTTTCACAGACATGTTTCTTCTGTGTTTTACCGGCAGTCTTACTGCTATTTTGTACGACATGGGATTTTGCTTGGAAACATCAGTTTTGATATTCTCGTCAGAAAACGTTCTCAAACTGCTACATAGCCGTATCAGTGTAACTCTCTAAGTAGAATGCACACGTTGTCAAGAAATCTCCGTCATAGCTTCCTAATAGTGTTTAAGGTGAGATCTTTCCCATTACAGCACATGCCCACTTTCCGTCTGGAATATCCTAATCTAGCTTCTGTAAGAAATGTGTTTCTAAGCTGCAGAATCTAAACAAAGTTTCAACTCTCTTAATTGAACGAACACACACCATATCAGTTTCACAGATATGTTTTTTCTGTGCTTTAACGGCAGTCTTACTGCCTGTTTCGTACAACATGGGATTTTGCGTGGAAACATCAGTTTTCATATTCTCATCAGAAAATGTTCTCAAACTGCTACATAAACACAACAGTGTAACCCTCTAAGTTGAATTCAGACATTGTCTAGCCATCTCCGTGATAGCTTCCTATTAGTGTTTAAGGTGAGATCTTTCCCATTACAGCACATGCCCACTTTCTCTCTGGAATGTCCCAATATAGGTTTTGTAAGAAATGTGTTTCTAAGCTGCTGAATCTAAACAAAGTTTCAACTCTCTTAGTTGAACGAACACACACCATATCAGTTTCACAGATATGTTTTTTCTGTGCGTTACTGGCAGTCTTACTGCTATTTCGTATGACACTGGATTTTGCTTGGAAACATCAGTTTTGATATTCTCATCACAAAACTTTCTCAAACTGCTGCATACACACATCAGTATAACTCTCTAAGTTGAATGCACATATTGTGAAGCCATCTCCTTCATAGCTTCCTATTAGTGTTTTAGGTGAGATCTTTCCCATTACAGCAGATGCCCACTTTCCGTCTGGAATATCCCAATCTAGCCTCTGTAAGAATTGTGTTTCTAAACTGCTGAATCTAAACAAAGTTTCAACTCTCTTAGTTGAACGAACACACACCATATCAGTTTCAAAGATATCTTTCTTCTGGGCTTTACCGGCAGTGTAACTGCTATTTCGTACGGCATGGGATTTTGCTTGGAAACATCAGTTTTGATGTTCTCGTCAGAAAACGTTCTCAAACTGCTGCATTCACATATCAGTGTAACTCTCCAAGTTGAAAGTACACATTGTCAAGAAATCTCTGTGATAGCTTCCTATTAGTGTTTAAGGTGAGATCTTTCCCATTACAGCACATGCCCACTTTCCGTCTGGAATATCCCAATCTAGCTTCTGTAAGAAATGTGTTTCTAAGCTGCTGAATCTAAACAAAGTTTCAACTCTCTTAGTTGAACGGACACACACTACATTAGTTTCACAGACACGTTTCCTCTGTGCTTTTCCAGCAGTCTAATTGCTATTTCGTATGACACTGGAGTTTGCTTGGAAACATCAGTTTTGATACTCTCGTCACAAAACTTTCTCAAACTGCTGCGACGCGCGTAGTGGCTCACGCCTAGTAATGCCCAGCACTTGTGGGAGTGCCGGAGGCGGGCGGATCACGAGGTCAAGAGATCGAGACCGTTCCTGGTCACACATGGTGACACCCCGTCTCTACTATCCAAATCTAGTTACTAAAAAAATTATTAGCTGGGCGTGGTGGCGCGCGCCTGTAGTCCCAGCTACTCGGGAGGCTGAGGCAGGAGAATGGCTTGAACCCCCGGGCATGTTGGTAGGTGAGAGCCACAGGTCGTGCTACTGCACTCCAGCCTGGCGCCTGGTGATCTGAGTGAGAGACTCTGTCTCGAAAAAAAAAAAGGAGAAAAAAAAAAAAATACTTTCTCAAACTGCTACATATACACGTCAGTATAACGCTCTAATTAGAATGCACATATTGTGAAGCCATCTCCGTGATAGCTTCCTATTAGTGTTTTAGTGGTGATGTTTCCCATTACCGCACATGCCCACTTTCCGTCTAGAATATCCCAATCTATCTTCTGTAAGAATTGTGTTTCTAAGCTGCTGAATGTAAACAAAGTTTCAACTCTCTTAGTTGAACGAACACACACCATATCAGTTTCAAAGATATCTTTCTTCTGCGCTTTACCGGCAGTGTAACTGCTGTTTCGTACGGCACGGGATTTTGCTTGGAAACATCACTTTTGATATTCTCATCAGAAAACGTTCTCAAACTGCTACATACACATATCGGTGTAACTCTCTAAGTTAATGCACACATTTTCAAGAAATCTCCGTGATAGCTTCTTATTAGTGTTTAACGTGAGATTTTCCCATTACAGCACATTCCCCCTTGCCTTCTGGAATACCCCAACCTAGCTTCTGTAAGAAATGTGTTTCTAAGCTGCTGAATCTAAACAAAGTTTCTACTCTCTTAGTTGAAGGAATACACACCATATCAGTTTCACAGATACGTTTCTTCTGTGCTTAAAAGGCAGTCTTACTGCTATTTCGTACGAGGCAGGATTTTGCTTGGAAACATCAGTTTTGATATTTCTCGTCAGAAAACGTTCTCAAAATGCTACATACACACATCAGTGTAACTTCTCTAAGTTGAGTGCTCACATTGTCAAGAAATCTCCGTGATAGCTTCCTATTAGTGTTTAAGGTGAGATCCTTGAAATTACAGCACATGCCCACCTTCCCTCTGGAATATCCCAATCTAGCCTCTGTAAGAAATATGTTTCTAAGCTGCTGAATCTAAACAAAGTTTCAACTCTCTTAGATGAACGAACACACACCATATCAGTTTTACAGATATGTTTCTTCTGTGCTTTACCGGCAGTGTTACTGCTCCTTCGTACGACACGAGATTTTGCTTGGAAACATCAGTTTTGATATTCTCGTCACAAAACTTCCTCAAACTGCTACATACACACGTCAGTGTAACTCTCTAAGTTGAAGTCACACATTGTCAAGCCATCTCCGTGATAGTTTCCTATTAGTGTTTAAGTTGAGATCTTTCCCATTACAGCACACACACACGTTGCGTCTGGAATATCCCAATCTTGCTTCTGTAAAAAATGTGTTTCTAAGCTGCTGCATCTAAACAAAGTTTCAACTCTCTTAGTTGAACGAACACACACCATATCAGTTTCACAGACATGTTTCTTCTGCGTTTTACCAGCTGTCCTACTGCTATTTTGTATGACACGGGATTTTGCTGGGAAACATCAGTTTTGATATTCTCGTCAGAAAACATTTTCAACCTGCTACATACACACATCACTATAACTCTCTAAGTTAATGCACACATTGTCAAGAAATCTCCGTGATAGCTTCCTGTTAGTGTTTAAGGTGAGATCTTCCCCATTACAGCCCAGTCCCTCTTTCCCTCTGGAATATCCCAATCTAGCTTCTGTAAGGAATGTGTTTCTAAGGGGCTCAATCTAAAAAAAGTTTCACCTCTCTTAGTTGAACGAACACACACCATATCAGTTTCAAAGATATGTTTCTTCTGTGCCTTAACAGCATTGTTACTGCTACTTTGTACAAGATGGGATTTTGCTTGGACACATCAGTTTTGATATTCTCAACAGAAAACGTTCTCAAACTGCTACATACACACGTCAGTGTAACTCTCTATGTTGAATGCACACATTGTCAAGAAATCTCCCTGATAGCTTCCTAATAGTGTGTAAAGTGAGATCTTTCCCATGACATCACATGGTCACGTTCCGTCTGGAATATCCCAATGTAGCTCCTGTAAGAAATGTGTTTCTAAGCTGCTGAATCTATACAAAGTTTCAGCTCTCTTAGTTGACCGAACACACAGCATATCAGTTTCAAGGTTATCTTTCTTCTGTGCTTTACCGGCAGTCTGACTGCTGTTTCATATGACACATGATTTTGCTTGGAAACATCAGTTTTGATATTTTCGTCAGAAAACCTTCTCAAACTGCTATATACACACATCAGTGTAACTCTCTATGTTGAATGCAGACATTGTCAAGCCATCTCCGTGATAGCTTCCTATTACTGTTTAAGGTGAGATCTTTCAAATTACACCACATGCCCACTTTCTGTCTGGGATATCTCAATCTATCTTCTGTAAGAAATGTGTTTCTAAGCTGCTGAATGTAAACAAAGTTTCAACTCTCTTAGTTGAACGAACACACACCATATCAGTTTCACAGATATGTTTCTTCTGTGTTTTACCGGCTGTCTTACTGCTATTTCATACGACACGGGATTTTGCTTGGAAACAGCAGTTTTGATATTCTCATCTGAAAACGTTCTCAAACTGCTACACACACACATCAATGTATCGCTCTAAGTTAATGTACACATTATCAAGCCATCTCCGTGATAGCTCCGATTAGTGTTTAAGGTGAGATCTTTCCCATTACAGTACAGGCCCACTTTCCGTCTGGAACATGCCAATCTAGCTTCTGTAAGAAATATGTTTCTAAGCTGCTGAATCTGAACACAGTTTCAACTCTCTTAGTTGAACGAACACACACCATATCAGTTTCACAGATACGTTACTTTTGTGCTTTAAAGGCAGTCTTACTGCTATTTCTTACCAGGCGGGATTTTGCTTGGAAACATCAGTTTTGATATTCTCCTCAGAAAACCTTCTAAAACTGCCACATACACACATCAGTGTAACTCTCTAGCTTGAATGCACACATTGTCAAGAAATCTCCCTGATATTCTCCTATTAGTGTGTAAAGTGAGATCTTTCCCATTACAGCACATGCCCACGTTCCGTCTGGAATATCCCAATTGAGCTTCTGTAAGAAATGTGTTTCTAAGCTTCTGAATCTAAACAAAGTTTCTACTCTCTTAGTTGAATGAACACACACCATATCAGTTTCAAAGATATCTTTCTTCTGTGCTTTACCGGCAGTCTGTCTGCTATTACGTACGACACGGGATTTTGCTTGGAAACATCAGTTTTGATATTCTCGTCAGAGAACGTTCTCAAACTGCTACATATACACATCAGTGTAACTCTCTAAGTTGAATGCACACATTGTCAAGCCATCTCCGTGATAGCTTCCTCTTATTGTTTAAGGTGAGATATTTCCCATTGCAGCACATGAACACTTTCCGTCTGGAATATCCCAATCTAGCCTCTGTAAGAAATGTGTTTCTAAGCTGCTGAATCTAAACACAGTTATATCTCTCTTAGTTGAACAAACACACAGCATGTCAGTTTCACAAATATGTTTCTTCTGTGCTTTAAAGGCAATCTTTCTGCTGTTTCGTATGACACGGGATTTTGCTTGGAAACATCAGTTTTGATATTCTCATCAGAAAACGTTTTTCAACCTACTACATACACACATCACTGTAACTCTCTAAGTTAATGCACACATTGTCAAGAAATCTCCGTGATAGCTTCCTATTAGTGTTGAAGATGAGATCTTTCCCATTACAGCACACGCCCACTTTCCATCTGGAATATCACAAAAAAGCTTCTGTAAGAAGTGTGTTTCTAAGCTGCTGAATCTAAACAAAGTTTCAACTCTCTTAGTGGAACGAACACACAACATATCAGTTTCACAGACATGTGTCTTCTGTGCTTTACCGGCATTCTTATTGCTATTTCCTATGACGTGGGATATTTTCCTTGTAAACACCAGTTTCGATATTCTCGTCAAAAAACGTTCTCAAACTGCTACATACACACATCAGCGTAACTCTCTAATTTGCATGCAAAGATTGTCAAGCCATCTCCGTGATAACTTCTGATTACTGTTTAAGGGGGAGATCATTCCCATTGCAGCACAGGCCCACATTCTGTCTGGAACATCCCAATCGAGCTTCTGTAAGAAATGCGTTTCTAAGCTGCTGAATCTAAACAAAGTTTCAACTCTCTTAGTTGAACGAACACACACCATATCAGTTTCACAGATATGTTTCTTCTGGGCTTTACCGGCAGTGTAACTGCTATTTCGTACGACACGGGATTTTGCTTGGAAACATCAGTTTTGATATTCTCGTCTGAAAACGTTCTCAAACTGTTACGTACACAGATCAGTTTATCGCTCTAAGTTAATGCATACATTGTCAAGCCATCTCCGTGATAGCTTCCTTTTAGTGTTTAAGGTGACATCTTTCCCATTACAGCACAGGTCCACTTTCCGTCTGGAACATCCCAATCTAGCTTCTGTAAGAAATGTGTTTCTAAGCTGCTGAATCTAAACACAGTTTCAACTCTCTTAGTTGAACGAACACACACCATATCAGTTTCACAGATACGTTTCTTCTGTGCTTTAAAGGCAGTCTTACTGCTATTTCGTACCAGGGGGGATTTTGCTTGGAAACATCAGTTTTTATATTCTCGTCAGAAAACGTTCTCAAACTGCCACATACACACCTCAGCGTAACTCTCTAAGTTGAATGCACACATTGTCAAGAAATCTCCCTGACAGCCTCCTATTAGTGTGTAAAGTGAGATCTTTCCCATTACAGCACATGCCCACGTTCCGTCTGGAATATCCCAATCTTTCTCCTGTAAGAAATGTGTTTCTAAGCTGCTGAATCTAAACAAAGTTTCAACTTTCTTAGTTGAACGAAAACACACCATATCAGTTTCAAAGATATCTTTCTTCTGTGCTTTACCGGCAGTCTGTCTGCTGTTACGTATGACACGGGATTTTGCTTGGAAACATCAGTTTTGATACTCTCCTCAGAAAACGTTCTCAATCTGCTACATACACACATCAGTGTAACTCTCTAAGTTGAATGCACACATTGTCAAGCCATCTCCGTGATAACTTCCTATTACTGTTTAAGGTGACATCTTTCCCATTACAGCACAGGCCCACTTTCCGTCTGGAACATCCCAATCTAGCTTCTGTAAGAAATGTGTTTCTAAGCTGCTGAATCTAAACACAGTTTCAACTCTCTTAGTTGAACGAACACACACCATATCAGTTTCACAGATACGTTTCTTCTGTGCTTTAAAGGCAGTCTTACTGCTATTTCGTACGAGGCGGGATTTTGCTTGGAAACATCAGTTTTGATATTCTCTTCACAAAAGGTTCTCAAACTGTTACATACACACTTCAGTGTAACTCTCTAAGTTGATTGCACACATTGTCAATCTATCTCCGTGATAGCTTTGTATTAGTGTTTAAGCTGAGATCTTTCCCGTTACAGCACACGCCCTCTTTCCGTCTGGAATATCCAAAACAAGCTTCTGTAAGAAATGTGTTTCTAAGCTGCAGAATCTAAACAAAGTTTCAACTCTGTTAGATGAACGAACACACATAATATCAGTTTCACAGTTACGATTTTTCTGTGCTTTAACGTCAGTGTTACTGCTATTTTGTATTACACGGGATTTTACTTGGAATCATCAGTTTGATATTCTCATCACAAAGTTTTCTCAAGCTGCCACATACACAAGTCCGTGTAACTCTCTAAGTTGAATGCACACATTGTCAAACCATCTCCCTGAAAGCTTCCTATTAGTGTTTAATGTGACATATTTCCCATTACAGCACAGGCCCACTTTCTGTCTGGAATATCACAATGTGTCTTCTGTAAGAAATGTGTTTCTTAGTTGGTGAAACTAAACAAAGTTTCAACTCTCTTAATTGAACGAACACACCATATCAGTTTCACAGATATGTTTCCTCTGTGCTTTACCGGCATTCTTATTGCTATTTCGTATGACAGGGGATTTTCCTTGCAAACACCAATTTTGATATTTTTCGTCAAAAAACGTTCTCAAACTGCTACATACACACATCAGTGAAACTCTCTAAGTTGCATGCAAACATTGTCAAGAAATCTCCGTGACAGCTCTTATAAGTGTTTAAGGTGAGATATTTCCCATTACAGCACATACCCGCTTCCAGTCTGGAATATCCCAATCTAGTTTCTGTAAGAAATTTGTTTCTAAGCTGCTGAATCTAAACAAAGTTTCAGCTCTCTTAGTTGAACGAACACACACCATATCATTTTCACAGATGTGTTTCTTCTGTGCTTTATCAGTAGTCTGCTGCTATTTCGCATGACACGGGATTTTGCTTGGAAAAATCTCCATTGATATTCTCGTCAGAAAACGTTCTTATACTGTTACATACACACATCAGTGTAACTCTCTAAGTTAATGCACACATTGTCAAAAAATCTTCGTGATACCTTTCTATTACTGTTTAAGGTGAGATCTTTCCCATTACAGCACAAGCCCACTTTCTGTCTGGAATATCACAATCTAGCTTCTGTAAGAAATGTGTTTCTAAGCTGCTGAATCTAAACAAATTTTCAACTCCCTTAGTTGAACGAAAACACACCATATCAGTTTCACAGATATGTTTCTTCTGTGCTTTACCGGCAGTGTTACTGCTATTTCGTACAACACGGGATTTTGCTTGGAAACATCAGTTTTGATATTCTCGTCACAAAACTTTCTCAAACTGCGACATACACACCTCAGTGTAACTCTCTAAATTGAATGCACACATTGTCAAGCCATCTCCATGATAGCTTCCTATTACTGTTTAAGGTGAGATATTTCCCATTACAGCACATGCCCACTTTCCATCTACAATATCCCAATCTAGCTTCTGTAAGAAATGTGTTTCTAAGCTGCTGAATCTAAACAAAGTTTCAACTCTCTTAGTTGAACGAACACACACCATATCAGTGTCACAGATATGTTTCTTCTGTGCTTTACCGGCAGTCTTACTACTATTTCCTGCGACACGGGATATTGCTTGGAAACATCAGTTTTTCTATTCTCCTCACAAAACTTTCTCAAAGTTCTACATACACACGTCAGTGTAACTCTCTAATTTGAAGGCACACATTGTCAAGCCATCTCCGTGATAGCTTCCTATTACTGTTTTAGGTGAGGTCTTTCCAATTACAGCGGATTCCCACTTTCCCTTTGGAATATCCCAATCTAGCTTCTGTAAGAAATGTGTTTCTAAGCTGCTGAATCTAAACAAAGTTTCAGCTCTCTTAGTTGAAAGAACACACACCATATCAGTTTCATAGATATGTTTCTTCTGTGCTTTAAAGGCAGTCTTCTGCTATTTCGTACGCCACGGGATTTTGCTTGGAAGCATCAGTTTTGAGATTCTCATCAGAAAACATTCTCAAACTGCTACATACACACGTGAGTGTAACTCTCTAAGTTAATGCACACATTGTCAAGAAATCTCCGTGATAAATTCCTATTAGTGTTTAAGGTGAGATCATTCAAATTACACCACATGCCCACTTTCCGTCTGGAATATCCCAATCTAGATTCTGTAAGAAATGTTTTTCTAAGCTGCTGAATCTAAGCAAAGCTTCAACTCTCTTAGTTGAACGAACACACACTATATCAGTTTCACAGATATGTTTCTTCTGTGCTTTACCGGTAGTCTTACTGCTATTTCCTACAACACGGGATTTTGCTTGAAAACATCAGTTTTGATATTCTGGTCAGTGAACGTTCTCAAACTGCTACATACACAAGTCAGTTTAAGTCTCTAAGTTGAATGCACACATTGTCAAGCCATCTCCGTGATAGCTTCCTATTAGTGTTTAAGGTGAGACATTTCCCATTACAGCACATGCCCACTTTCCGTCTGGAATATCCCAATCTAGCTTCTGTAAGAAATGTGTTTCTAAGCTGCTGAATCTAAACAAAGTTTCAACTCTCTTAGTTGAACGAACCCACACCATAACACTTTCACAGATATCTTTCTCCTGTGCTTTACCGGCAGTCTGACTGCTGTTTCGTACGACACGGGGTTTTGCTTGGAAACATCAGTTTTGATATTCTCGTCAGAAAACGTTCTCAAACTGCTACATACACACATCAGTGTAACTCTCTAAGTTGAATGCACACACTGTCAAGCCATCTCCGTGATAGCTTCCTATTAGTGTTTAAGATGAGATCTTTCCCATTACAGCATATGCCAACTTTCCGTCTGGAATATCCCAATCTAGCTTCTGTAAGAAATGTGTTTCTAAGCTGCTGAATCTAAACAAAGTTTCAACTCTCTTAGTTGAACGAACACACACCATATCTGTTTCACAGGTATGTTTCTTCTGTGCTTTACTGGCAATCTTACTGCTATTTTGTATGACACGGGATTTTGCTTGGAAACATCAGTTTTGATATTCTCGTCAGAAAACGTTCTCAAACTGCTACATACACACATCAGTGTAACTCTGTAAGTTAATGCACACATTGTCAAGAAATCTCCATGATAGCTTCCTATTAGTGTTTAAGGTGAGATCATTCAAATTACATCACATGCCCACTTTCCCTCTAGAATATCCCAATCTAGCTTCTGTAGGAAATGTGTTTCTAAGCTGCTGAATCTAAACAAAGTTTCAACACACTTAGTTGAACGAACACACACCATATCAGTTTCACAGATATGTTTCTTCTGTGCTTTAAAGGCAGTCTTACTGCTATTTCGTACAACACGGGATTTTGCTTGAAAACATCAGTTTTGATATTCTGGTCACGAAAGAGTTCTCAAACTGCTACATACACACATCAGTGTAACTCTCTAAGTTGAATGCAGACATTGTCAAGCCATCTCCGTGATAGCTTCCTATTAGTGTTTAAGGTGAGATCTTTCCCATTACAGCACATGCCAACTTTCCCGTCTGGAATATCCCAATCTAGCTTCTGTAAGAAATGTGTTTCTAAGCTGCTGAATCTAAACAAAGTTTCAACTCTCTTAGTTGAACGAACACACACCATATCTGTTTCACAGATATGTTTATTCTATGCTTTACCGGCAGTCTTTCTGCTATTTCCTACGACCCCGGGATTTTGCTTGGAAACATCAGTTTGGATATTCTCGTCAGAAAACGTTCTCAAACTGCTACATACACACATCAGTGTAACTCTCTAAGTTAATGCACACATTGTCAAGAAATCTCCATGATAGCTTCCTATTAGTGTTTAAGGTGAGATTTTTCCCATTACAGCACATGCCCACTTTCTGTCTGGAATATCCCAATCTAGCTTCTGTAAGAAATGTGTTTCTAAGCTGCTGAATCTAAACAAAGTTTCAACTCTGTTAGTTGAACGAACACACACCATGTGAGTTTCAAAGATATCTTTCTTCTGTGCTTTACCGGCAGTCTTACTGCTATTTCGTACGACACGGGGTTTTGCTTGGAAACATCAGTTTTGATATTCTCGTCAGAAAACGTTCTCAAACTGCTACATACACACATCAGTGTAACTCTCTAAGTTGAATGCACACATTGTCAAGCCATCTCCGTGATAGCTTCCTATTAGTGTTTAAGGTGAGATCTTTCCCATTACAGCACAGGCCCACTTTCTGTCTGGAATATCCCAATCTAGCTTCTGTAAGAAATGTGTTTCTAAGCTGCTGAATCTAAACAAAGTTTCAACTCTCTTAGTTGAATGAACACACACCATATCAGTTTTACAGGTATGTTTCTTCTGTGCTTTACCGGCAATCTTTCTGCTATTTCGTATGACACGGGATTTTGCTTGGAAACATCAGTTTTGATATTCTCGTCAGAAAACGTTCTCAAACTGCTACATACACACATCAGTGTAACTCTCTAAGTTGAATGCACACATTGTCAAGAAATCTCCATGATAGCTTCCTATTAGTGTTTAAGGTGAGATCATTCCAATTACATCACATGCCCACTTTCCGTCTAGAATATCCCAATCTAGCTTCTGTAGGAAATGTGTTTCTAAGCTGCTGAATCTAAACAAAGTTTCAACACTCTTAGTTGAACGAACACACACCATATCAGTTTCACAGATATGTTTCTTCTGTGCTTTACAGGCAGTCTTTCTGCTATTTCGTACAACACGGGATTTTGCTTGGAAACATCAGTTTTGATATTCTGGTCAGAAAACGTTCTCAAACTGCTACATACACACATCAGTGTAACTCTCTAAGTTGAATGCACACATTGTCAAGCCATCTCCATGATAGCTTCCTATTAGTGTTTAAGGTGAGATCTTTCCCATTACAGCACATGACCACTTTCCGTCTGGAATATCCCAATCTAGCTTCTGTAAGAAATGTGTTTCTAAGCTGCTGAATCTAAACAAAGTTTCAACTCTCTTAGTTGAACGAACACACACCATATCTGTTTCACAGATATGTTTATTCTATGCTTTACCAGCAGTCTTTCTGCTATTTCGTATGACCCGGGATTTTGCTTGGAAACATCAGTTTTGATATTCTCGTCAGAAAACGTTCTCAAACTGCTACATACACACATCAGTGTAACTCTCTAAGTTAATGCACACATTGTCAAGAAATCTCCGTGATAGCTTCCTATTAGTGTTTAAGGTGAGATCTTTCCCATTACAGCCCATGCCCACTTTCTGTCTGGAATATCCCAATCTAGCTTCTGTAAGAAATGTGTTTCTAAGCTGCTGAATCTAAACAAAGTTTCAACTCTCTTAGTTGAACGAACACACACCATGTTAGTTTCAAAGATATGTTTCTTCTGTGCTTTACCGGCAGTCTTACTGCTGTTTCGTACGACGCGGGATTTTGCTTGGAAACATCAGTTTTGATATTCTCGTCAGAAAACTTTCTCAAACTGCTACATACACACATCAGTGTAACTCTCTAAGTTGAAGGCACACATTGTCAAGCAATCTCCTTGATAGCTTCCTATTAGTGTTTAAGGTGAGATCATTCAAATTACAGCACGTGCCCACTTTCCGTCTGGAATATCCCAATCTAGCTTCTGTAAGAAATGTGTTTCTAAGCTGCTGAATGTAAACAAAGTTTCAACTCTCTTAGTTGAACGAAGACACACCATATCAGTTTCATAGATATGTTTCTTCTGTGCTTTAAGGCAGTCTTTCTGCTATTTTGTACAACACGGGATTTTGCTTGAAAACATCAGTTTTGATATTCTGGTCAGAAAACGTCCTCAAACTGCTACATACACACGTCAGTGTATCTCTCTAAGTTGAATGCACATATTTTCAAGACATCTCCGTGATAGCTTCCTACTAGTGTTTAAGGTGAGATCTTTCCCATTACAGCACATGCCCACTTTCTGTCTGGAGTATCCCAATCTAGATTCTGTAAGAAATGTGTCTCCAAGCTGCTGAATCTAAACAAAGTTTCAACTCTGTTAGTTGAACGAACCCACACCATATCAGTTTCAAATATATCTTTGTTCTGTGCTTTACCGGCAGTGTTACTGCTATTTCGTACGACACGGGATTTTGCTTGGAAACATCAGTTTTGATATTCTCGTCACGAAAACGTTCTCAAACTGCTACATACACACATCAGTGTAAGTCTCTAAGTTGAATGCACATATTGTCAAGCCATCTCCGAGATAGCTTCCTATTAGTGTTTAAGGTGAGACCTTTCCCATTACAGCACATGCCCACTTTCCGTCTGGAATATCCCAATCTAGCTTCTGTAAGAAATGTGTTTCTAAGCTGCTGAATCTAAACAAAGTTTCAACTCTGTTAGTTGAACGAACTAATTTTTATTGTGAGATATTTGTCTTTTCACCGTAGGCATCCATTCAGTCTGAAATGTCCTTTTCTAGACTCTACACGTCTTCTTGGTCTGGCTCAGTATCTTCAACAAAGAACTCTCTCTAGTCCAGCAGGGGGAAATTTCTTGGGGATGAGTTTCATATCCGTTTTCCCCTCCAAATCTTTTCTGGATGATTTGGCAGGTGCAATGATAGTGGAGCTCTGGGCTTCCATCCCCATATGGACAGGGACGCTCTTTGGGTCTCCATGTCCCACGTGATGGCTACCTGATTGGCCTTTGCCCTCTCCACAAGGAGGTGTTGCAATTTACCTACCCTTCGTATCTCAACCAGAGGGCTATCTGTATCCTCTGCTCCTGGGGTAATAGTCTTGCAGCACTGAATCTTTTGGCTGCTACGGATACCAGTGAGCCAGCCAAAGGAATTGGGTTTTGCTGCATGCAGGTGAGGTAGCATCAGGGGTAACTTCCAGGTGGCACGGTGGGGCACCACACTTTGGCATCTTTGGGATCTTTCTGAGCCCCAGCGAGGACCTTGCTGCCTCTCTCCATTGTAATCTCATTCCCGCTTACCCAGATGGGATCTAAAATATGATCCGAGGAGGAGTACAGAGAGCTCATTGGGTGCCCTGAATCTTCTCTTCTGCTGGGTGCCAAAGCAGAAGACTGCTGGCTCGTGGAGACCCTAAAGACATGAGACCTAAGGGTTTGACCCAGCCTTGGTCTCACACATGCCGTTTTCACAGTTCTCCCCAAACCCGCCGCTTTCCCTCTGCTTTCTCCACTGCCATATCTGCCATAGTCATTTCTTAAACGGGATGCAACCTGACTTCCCAGAGCCAGGTGGGAGTCGAGTATGCCTTGCCATTGTGCATGCGGGAAGCAGGAGTGGCTCCTCAGGTCATAGTGATTTTCAACATTGCCCTGGAGATTGGTTCCTCAGACATCACAAAGGAACAGCTCCCTGTGGCAGTGTGTCAGGAACAGGGCTCTGGACCCTCCTCGCCAGCACATCCACAGGATAGTCTCTGGGGGCCAGTATTCACTGAAGGTGGGATAGGAGGAAGAAATCACAGGTGGAGGGTGGGCTGTGGGAGGAACTTGGAATGCCAGTATCAGGCCTGCACTGACCATGTACTGGCGAGTCTCCCCAATTGTGGTACCATGGTTATCTCCAGGACACCTCTGCCTGTGTGCCTGTGGGCTGCTCTCTCACCCAGGTGTCCTAATGGTGGACAGCAGATCCCTGCAGCTTCAGGGGCTGCCTGGGGATGAGTGATACTCTGCCACTGCTGTGTGTCTGTGTGTGTGTAAGGGGTGTTGTTTGTGTGTGTGAGCCTGTATGTCTCCCTCTGTTTTCTCTCTCCTTTCCCGCTCCCTCTCTTTTTCACTCTCTCGCGTGTGTGTGTGTGTGTGTGTGTGTGTGTAGGTGTGTGTGTTGGGACGCATGTGCCCTGTGCACCAGAGGTCATTTTCTTGCATGACGGCCTCTCTTTGCTGAGCCTCTCCCTGCATCTCTGCCTGAGTTACATGGCCGGTGGTCAGTTGTTTCCCCAGTGATTCCAGCTGTCGTTTGTGAAGGCCTGAGCATAGTGGGGAGGGGAGCTGCGTTGGACCATCATGGATTTCAGTCACCTCCCCATCCTGAGTGGCCTCTTTCTTAGGACCAAGACAGTCACACCCCCCAGCCATGGGCAAAAGCCTCACTACAGCTCACTGTCCACCTGCAGTAGGGCTGGCCACCGACCTCAAAGGAGATGGTTCTCAATTCTCTTGCCTTTGCCTTCTTTGAGAAATCTAGACCCAGCTCACAGGAAGAGAACAGGGCAAAAAGAACGGGATGTGGCAAGCATCTCTGTCACTCCACCACTGGCATTTCTGGCCAAAGCAGCCATTTGGCACTCGTCCCACCTTGGGATGCCCCTGGAAGTGGCATTGTGCTGTATTTGGCCTGGACTCTGGCATAGGCTCTATCCTCTCTCTTTTTCTGCCCTATTTCTTAGAAGCCTAGAGGTTTCTTGGTCTGGCTCAGTGTCTTCAACAAAGAACACTCCACAATCCAGGAAGGGGAAACAACTTCGTCGGGATGCTTTTCATTTCTGTTTCCCCCACCAAACCTGTTTCTGGATGATTGGGCTGGTGTGATGATCGTGAATCTCTGGGCTTCCATCCCCGTGTGAGACAGGGATGCTCTCTGAGTCTCCATGTGCCACTGGATGGCTGCATGTCTGGCCTTTGCCTTCTCCACAAGGCGATGTTGCAAATCACCTCCCATTCCTTTCTCATTCATGAGGGACAGCCGGCTCTTCTGCTCCTGGGGAAAGTGTCTTCAACTAGTGTATTTTTGACTACCACGGATGCCAGGGAGTGAGCCAAAGGGATTGGGTTATCATGGGAGCTGGGGAGGTTGGGTCAGGGGTACCTGCCAGGTGGCAAGTTAGGGCACCATGCCTTGGGGCCTATGGGATCTTTCTGTGCCCTAGCGATTTCCTTCCCATCTCTCTTGATTGTAATCCCATTCCTGTTGACACACTTTCAATCCTAAATGGGATCAGAGCAGGAGTCCAGAGATCCCATTAGGTGCCTTGAATCTCCTGTTCCACTGGGAGTCGAAGCAGAAGACTGCTTGCTCTTGGAGGCCCAGAGGACAGGAGTCTTATGGGTTTGACCATGGCTTGGTCTCACGCATGCCCTTTTCCCAGGCCTCCCGAAACCCACAGATTTAACCACAGCTTTCTTTGCTGCCACCTCCGCTGTAGTCATTTCTTAAAGGGGCTGCAGCCTGACTTCTTGTAGCCCGGCACAAATAGAGTCTGCCTTGACAGTGCATATTTGCAAAGCACTAGCAGCTCCTTGGATCATAGTGAAGTTCACCATTGCCCTGGTGATGGGCTCCTGATAATTCACAAAGGAGGAAACTCCTGTGGAAGTGTGTCAGGCACGGGGCTCAGGCCCCTCCATGCTAGGATGTCCACATGAGAGTCTCCAGACAGGATAGTATCCGGTGGCCAGGATTAACAGAATGTGGGCCAGAAGGAAGAAACCTCAGGTGGAGGGAAGGCCGGGGAAGCAGAGTGGAATCCCGTTCTCAGGCCTGCACTGACGGTGTACAGGTAAGCCTCCCCAAATGTCATGCCCTGGTCATCACGAGGACACTTCTGCCTGTGTGACCCTGGGCTGCTCTCTCACCCAAGGGTCCTAGAGGTGGACTACAGAACCCTGCAACTTCAGGGGCTGCCTGGCGGTGAGTGTAACTCTGCCACTGCTGTGTTTCTGTGTGTGTGGAAGGGATGTTGTTTTTGTATGTGTGCCCGTATTTCTCTCTCTGGTTTCTCTCTTTCTTCTTTCCTACTCCCTCGCTTTCTGACTCTCTGCATCTGTGTGTGTGTGTGTGTGTGTGTATGTGTGTTTTCTGTGCATGCTTGTGTGTGTGTGTGTTGGGAAGCGTGTGACCTGTGCACCAGAGGGTGATTTCTTGCACAACGGCCTCTGTTTTGCTGAGCTTCTCCCTGCAGCTCTGCCTAGGTCACGTGGCCAGTCATCAGTCATTTCCCACCCATTCCAGTTTGCGTTTGTGAAGGCCTGGGCAACCTGGGGAGAGGACTGTCTCAGACCAGCATGGGATTCAGTCACCTCCCCATCTTGAGCTGTCTCTTTCTTAGGACCAAGATGATCACACTCCCCAGCCATGGGCAAAAGCCTCACGACAGCTCAGTGTCCACCTGCTGGAGGGCTGCACACTGTCTTCAAAGAAGATGGTTCTCACTTCTCTCTCCTTTGCCCTCATTAGCAAATCTAGGCACTGCTCTACACAGGGCTGGAGCATGGTGCCAAAAATAGGATGTGGCAAGCATCTCTCACTCCAATGCTGGCCTTTCTGGCCAAGTCAACCGTTTGAAGCTCCCCCAACCCAGATGCCCGTGGAGGTGGCATTGTGCTGTATTTGGCCTGGAATCTGCCCTAGGCTACCTCCTTTGACTTTCTCTGTAGAGGCTTCTTGGTCTGGCTGAGTGTCTTCAACAAAGAATACTCTGCAGTCTAGCAGGGGAAAATTTAGTGGCGATGTGTTTCATGTCAGTTGCTGCCTCCAAACCTGTTTCTGGATGATTGGGAAGGTGAGATGATCATGGAACTCTGGGCTTCCATCCCCGTATGGGAACGGCATGTTCTGTTGGCCTCCATGTCCCACAGGATGATGTCTGGCTGTCGTTTGCCCTCTCCACAAGGCAGTGTTGCAATTCACCTGACCTTCCTCCCTTTCTTGAGGGCCATCCAGCTCCTCTACTCCTGGGGAAAGTGTCTTCAAGCATTGAATCTTTTGGCTGCTACAGATGCCAGGGAGCGAGCCAAAGGGATTTAGTTTCTCTGGGTGCAGAGGAGGTTGCATCAGGAGTACCTGCTCAGGGCGTGGTGGGGTACCATGCCTTGGGGCGAATGAGATCCTTCTGAGCCTCCATGAGGGACTTCCCAACTCTCTCCAATGTAATCCCATTCCCACGTACCCAGGTGGGATCCAAAATGAGATCCTACGTGGAGTCCAGAGAGCCCATCGGATGTCCTGAATCTCCTCTTCCACCACGACCGAAGCAGAATACCACTCGCTGTTGGAGGCCCTGAGGACACTATTCCTATGGGTTTGATCCCGGCTTGGTCCCACGCATGCCCCTTTCCCCGGCCTCCTGAAACCTGCTGCTTTTGCCACCGCTTTCTCCACTGCCACCTACGCCAAAGACATTTCTTAAAGGGGCTGAAGCCTGATCTTCAGGAGCTAGGCGTGAATTCAGTCAGCCAGGCCACTGCACATACACGAAGCACGAGATACTACTTGGGTCATAGTGACATTCACTTATGCACCAGAGACAGGATTCTTAGACGTCACAAAGGAGGAGCCCCCTGTTGCAGTGTGTTAGGAATGGGGCTCAGGGACCTCCTCACCAGGACGTCCACAGGATAATCTCCAGACAGGACAGTCTCCAGGGGCCAGGATTTGCAGAAGATGGGCCAGGAGGAAGAAACCTAAGGCAAAGGGAGCCCCATGGAGCAGTGCAGAATCCCAGTCTCAGGCCTGCACTGAGGATGTACAGGCGAGTCTGCCCAAGTGTCATGCCCTGGTCTTCTTGAGTATATCTCTGCCTGTGTGTCAGTGGGCTGTTCTCTCACCAGAATGACCTACTAATAAACTGTGAAATTCTACAGCTTCAGGGAGTGCCTGGGGGTGAGTGATACTCTCACACTGCCGTGTGTCTGTGTGTGTGGAAGGGGTGTTGTTTTTGTGTGTGTGTGCTTGTATGTCTCTCTCTAGTTTCTTTCTCTCTTCTTTCCCACTCCCTATCGTTCTCACTCTCTTCATCTTTGTGTGCCTGTGTGCCTGCATGTGTGTGTGTGTTGGAAAAGGTGTGACCTGTGCGCCAGAGGGCATTTTCTTGAATGATGTTCTCTCTTTGCTAAGTCTCTCCCCGTGTCTCTGCCTGAGTCACGTGGCCGGTCATCGGTCATTTCCCTGGCTGTTCCAGCTGGCATTTGTGAAAGCCTGGGCAACATGTGGAAGGAGCTACATCGGACCAGCATGGATTTCAGTCAATTCCCATCCTGAGCGGCCTCTTTCATATGACCAAGACGATCAGACCCCCAAGCCATGGACAAAAACCTTACCACAGCTCACTATCCGCCTGCAGAAGGGATGACAACTGACGTCAAAGAAGATCGTTTTAATTTCTCTCACCATGGCGTCGTTTGGATTTTAAAGCCAGTATTTCTGGCTTTTCCCATAGGCTGGTGAATCATTGGAAATATCTTTTTTATATTCTACACAAAGTGTTTCTAAGCTGCTGAGTACAAACGTCAGTTAAACTCTGGATGATGAATGCAAACATTGCAAAGCAGTTTAACAAACAGTTTCCTTTTACTTTTTCTTGTGGTTGAATTTTCCCTTCACCAAAGGCCTCCATTCAGTCTGAAATATCCATTTCTAGATTCTACACAAAATGTGTTTCTAAACTGCTGAATCATAACATAGGTTCAACTCTCTGAGTTGAACAGACACAGAAAGAACTTTAAAAGATATAATTCCTATGGGTTTCAATGCCAGGCATTCTGATTTTTCCCATTGCTCAGAGATTCATTAGAAATATCTGTTTTTAGATTCTACACAAAGAGTGTTTCTACCCTGCTGAATACAAACATCAGTTAAACGCTGGAAGGTGAATGCATACATTGCAAACACTTTCACAAATAACTTCCTTTTAGTTTTTATTGTGAGATATTTGTCTTTTCACCATAGGCCTCTACTCAGTCTGAAATGTCCCTTTCTAGATTCTACACGAAGTGTCTTTGTGAACTAATGAATCAAAACTCTGAGAGTTGAACCAACACACAGCAAACTAGTTTCAAAGATATGTTTCCTCTTAGTTTCAAAGACAGTCTTTCTGGCTTATCCCATAGGCTGGGGTTTCTTTAGAAATATCAGTCTTAGATTCCACATAAAGAGTGTTTTTAAGCTGCTGAATAAAAATATCATTTAAACTCTGGAAAGTAAATGCAGACATTGCAAACCAGTTTCATAAATAGCTTCCTTTTAGTTTTTGTTGTGAGATATTTGAATTTTCACCATAAACCTCCATGCTGTGTGAAATGTCCCTTATTAAATTCTACACGAATTGTGTTTCTAAACTGCTGGTTCAAAATTTTGCTTCAACTCGCTGAGTTGAATGGACACACAGCAAAGCAGTTTCAAAGATATATTTCCTCTCAGATTCAAAGCCAGTCTTTCTGGGTTTTTTCAAAGGCCGTGGTTTCATTGGAAACATCTGTTTTTAGATTCAACACAAAGCATTTTTCTAAGGTGGTGAATACAAACATCAGTTAAATTCTGGTGGGTGAATGCACACATTGCAAAGCAGTTTCACAAAGAGCTTCCTTTTAGTTTTTATTGTGAGATATTTGTCTTTTTACCATATGCCTCCTATAAGTCTGAAATGGCCTTTCTATATGCTACCTGAAGTTTCTTTGTAAACTCTGAATCAAAACATAGATTCAACTCAATGAGTTGAATGAACACACAGCAAAGCAGTTTCAAAGATATCTTTCCTCTTAATTTCAAAGCCAGTGTTTCTCATTTTTCTCATAAGCAGGGGTTTTGTTGGCAATATCTGTTTTTAAAATCAACACAAAGAGTGTTTCTAAGCTGCTGAATACAAATATCAGTTAAATTCTGGCAGTTGAATGCACACATTGCAAAGCAGTTTCACAAATAGCTTCCTTTTAGTTTTTATTGTGAGATATTTGGATTTTCACCATAGGCCCCCATTCAGTCTGAAATGTCCCTTTCTAGATTCTACATGAAATGTGTTTTTAAAGTGGTGAAAAAAAAAAACAAAGGTTCAACTCTCTGAGTTCAACAGACACAGAAAAGCAATTTCAAAGATATCTTTCCTCAGAGTTTCAAAGCCAGTCTTCCTTGTTTTTCCATTAGTCCAGGGTTTCATTAGAAATATCTGATTTTTAGATTCTACATAAACTGTTTCTAAGCTGCTGAATACAAACATCAGTTAAACTCTGGAAGATGAATGCCAGCATTGCAAAGTAGTTTCGCAAATAGCTTCCTTTTTGTTTTTATCGTGAGATATTTGACATTACACCATGGGCCTCCATTCAGTATGAAATGTCACATTCTAGATTCTACACCAAGTGTGTTTCTCAACTTCTGAGTCGAAACATAGATTCAACTCTCTGAATTTAACGGACAACAGCAAAGCAATTTCAATGATATCTTTCTTCAGGGTTTCAAAGCCTGTCTTTCTGAGCTCTTCCATAGACCAGGATTTTCTTTGAAATATCTGTATTTAGAGTATACACAAAGAGTGTTTCTAAGCTTCTGAATACAAACATCAGTTAAACTCTGGAAGGTGAATGCACACATTGCAAAGCAGTTTCACAAATAGCTTCCTTTTATTTTTTGTTGTGAGATATTTGTCTTTTCAGCATAGACCTCCATTCAGTCTGTAGTGTCCCTTTCTAGATTAAACACGAAGTGGTTTCTAAACTTCTGAGTCAAAATATAGGTTCAACTCTCTGAGTTGAATGCACACACAGCAAATTAGTTTCACAGATATATTTCCTCTAGGTTTCAAACTCAGTCTTTTTGTTGTTTTTTTTTTCATAGCCCAGTGTTTCATTGGAATTATCTGTTTTTAGATTCTACACAAAGAGTGTTTCTAAGCTGCTGAACACAAACATCAGTTAAATTCTGAAAGGTGAATGCACACATTGTTCAGCAGTTTCAGAAATAGCTTTTTTTTAGTTTTTATTGTGAGATATTTGTCATTTCACCATAGACCTCCATGTAGTCTGAAATTTCCCATTCTAGAAACTACACGCAATTGTGTTTCTAAACTACTGAATCAAAACATAAGTTCAACTCTGAGTTGAACAAACACACAGAAAAGCACTTTCAAAGATATCTTTCCTCTTACTTGCAAAGAGACTTCTAGTTTTTCCTATATGCTGGGGTTTCTTTAGAATTATCTGTTTTTAGATTCTACACAAGGTGTGTTTTTAAGCTGCTGAATACAATCATCAGTTAAACTCTGGAAGGTGAATGCACACATTGCACACTAGTTTCACAAATAGCTTTCTTTCAGTTTTTATTGTGAGATATTTGTCTTTTCACCATAGACCTTCATTCAGTCTGTAATGTCCCTTTCTTGATTAAGCACGAAGTGGTTTCTAAACTTCTGAATCAAAATATAGGTTCAACTCTCTAGTTGAATGGACACACAGCAAAGCAGTTTCAAAGATATATTTTCCCTAGGTTTCAGAGTCAGTCTTTTGGATTTTTTTCATAGGCTGTGGTTTCATAGGAATTTTCTGTTTTTAGTTTCTACACAAAGAGTGTTTTTAAGCTGCTGAATACAATCATCAGTTAAACTCTGGAAGGTGAATGCACACATTGCACAGTAGTTTCACAAATAGCTTTCTTTTAGTTTTTATTGTGAGATATTTGTCTTTTCACTCATAGGCTCCATCCAGTCTTAAATGTCCCATTCTAGAATTTACAAGAATTGTTTTTCAAAGCTACTGAATCAAAACATAGGTTTAACTCTCTCAGTTGAACCAATATACAGCAAAGCACTTTCTAAGGTATCTTTCCTCTTAGTATTCAAAGACACTCTTCTAGTTTTTCTCATATGCCAGGGTTTCTTTAGAATTATC
>JAZHEH010002353.1:0-96302 GCA_036589455.1 Ateles fusciceps
GTACTGAAACCTGAGAGGCTCTGTCCTCTCTTAAAAGGCTGATCTCTGAGGGGGCGCTGTCCTCCAGTTAAGGTGCTGAATCCTGAGAGGAGCTGTCCGCTGATAATGTGCTGATACGTGAGAGGCGCTGTCCTCTGATGAGGTGCTGATCTTTGAGAGAGGCTGTCCTCTGTTAAAGTGCTGAATCCTGAGAAGAGCTGTTCTCTACCAAGGTGCTGATCCCTGAGAAGCACTGTCCTCTGGTGAGGTCCTGACCCCTCAGAGGAGCTGTTAAGATGCTGACTCCTGAGAGATGTTGTTCCCTGGTAAGGTGCTGACCCCTGAAAGGTGCTGCCTTCAAGTGCTGAATCTTGAAATCCGCTGAACTCTGATCAGGTGCTAACCCCTGGGAGGTGCTGTCCTCTGGATAGGGGCTGATCCCCGACAAGCACTGTGTCTGTCAACATGCTGACCTCTGCCTGGCCTGTACAGACAGTGAGGAGGGTGAGGAGCAGCCCAGGCCATAGAGAAGCTCCAAAAGCTCTTGTTTTCAGATCCCTGCATGGTGTCTGCATGCAGTATGCTCTTACACTATCTGTACAGGGTAAGGTAGGGCTTTTCCTGCAAATAAAATTTTAGACTATTTATATTCATAAAATATCTATATAAATATAGTTTTAGAATAGGTTTAACATAATTGAATTTATGACTAGTAATGTATTACATTTTATAATTTTATATAAAATTTAGAATATTTATATTACTATATCTATAAATGTAATTTATAGAAAATCTAGTAAAATCTGACAATGTCATAAAATTTCATTAAATATTTTAGTTATTTAATTTATAAGAATTAATTTAGATTTTTAATTTTGGGAAAGCCGGTCAATTTTTTTTTATTTAAAATATCTGACTGCAATAGAATTTTACATAATTGTAAAATAACATTTATTTAACTAGGATGATGATTACAACATGTCGAAGTACAAAACAAAGTTGTATGGATGTTAACATCTTAATTCTTTGTAAGATTAGCTCTTTTAGTAATTAAAATTCAAGAAAGACAACATAAAATTTTACTTGATAGAATGTGAGAAGTTTGTTTTATAGGTCAGTTATTAAAATGGATAAATAAAAACAGCATGTAGTTTGATTTTGTTTTGTTTTGTTTATATTGAGAAGCCTATTATATAACTTGGAAGTCAAATATTATAAAAAGAATACATGTGTTTAATTAGATATAGGAAGACTGGGTCTGGGGCTACAAATGCATATTACATTTTAGGGGAATGTAAATAAAGAAAATTATTATTTTAATATTGGAAATATCTAGCTCTTATAAGAAATATTTTTATCTTGAATAATTTAGAAATATTAATGAGTTAAGAGTATAAATTAAGTTATATTAAATAATACTGTTTTCAATATTTTAGAAACAAATATTTTTGCATGGGGCCATAATAGCAGAGTTAGAAGTAAAGAAAAAGTTTATAGGCCTTGTCAAAATGGTTAAAGAAAACAGTTCTTATCTCAGTGAGGTAAAAAAATTACATCTTTTTAAAAGGTATGACAATAAAAGTCTGTAAATTATGTGTACAAAAGTTAACAAAATTTGAACTTTTGAGATATAATTTTGAGAAGTTTTAAAGAGAAATAGATGTTTGAATTAAAAATCAATGTTTTAAAATTTTATTTTGAGTCAATTAATATTAAGAAAACTGTGTTTGGACATAGAAAATCAAAATATTTAGTTTCAGATTAGTGTATTTTCATTATTAAAGTTTAATAGGAAGACTGTTATAATTTTTAAAAATATTGTCTTTGGAATTATACATAATTTTATTAAATAATTTCAGAGTGTATTTTATTATAATTTACATAGACTATGTTGGGACATTTTGATTTATCTTTTTAAAACAGTAAATAATTTTATTTTAGGAAAAAAATTATATAGGATTGCTCAATGTAAAATTACGTTTTAATGTTTTTTTACAAAAATATATCTGTATTTATAATATTTGATATCTCTCCAATTTATTTTGTATCGTTTTGTAAGTAGCCATTAAATAATATTTTAACTTGGCAAAATTGTTTTAATAAAGCATATATTTTATGACTCTCACTTTTTTAACTTAAAAACATTTTATATTTTTATTTTGGTCTTAATTTACATATTGAATTATATAATAATTAGAAGTTTTAATTCGTTTTAACCATAATTTTTATTTGTAACCTAGGATGTAAGAAATTTTGAATTGTCTCTCATAAATTCATATTTTATAGATGAGAACTATTTTAATATTTTTATAAATTTATTTTAATTATACTTTTTTATTTTTAAATGACCTAGACTTTTAATGAGCATCTATTATTTAATTTATTTTTAAGATTTTAAATTATACAAAAAGTTTAGAAGAATTGTTTACCTCATTATATTTATCTAATTTATTTACTTAAAAGTTTGTTTAGAATATTTATGATTATTTATGCCCAGACAGATGCTTCCTCCTGCCGCCTTTCCTGTCCTCTGTTGCCTTCCTCCCCAGGGTCTCTGTGCACTCAGGGACATGCTGGGTGCGATCGAGGACCCTCATTCATCACCACGGATCTACAAGCTGGGTGCTGTGTTGCCTCATTTTGCAGAAGAGGAGATGGAAGCCCCTGGATACACAGCTGCCCCAGGAGAAGGGCCAGCACCCAGCCCAGGCTGCCAGACTCCAGAGCTGTGCCATTAGCCACTGCCATGAGTGCTCTCCGGAGCCAACTCAAGGACTAGAGGGAGGGTGCCCCTGCCCTTTTCTGGGAGCCACAGGATTTCCCATGCTCTGGACTCCACAAAGCAGGCCTAGGCAGTCACATGTCCCGGTCCCTGCTTCCTTTGGAGTGAGACTTGGCAGCCTCCATGATGGCAGTGGCGGCTTGTCCAAAGTGGCAGCTGCCATGGCACCGGCTGCAGTGGGGTGTGTGCGGGCTGTGGGTTCTCTGGCGCAGATACTGAGGCAAACAGTCCTGGGGCCTGCCGGCCTGGGAGTCACTACTGTGTGGCCTGGCCAGGCCCAGCCACTGGCTGACTGGGGAACTGCAAGGTTGCCATGGAGGGGCCCCAGTGCCGAGCTGGGTCCAGGACAGTGCAGCCATTGTGCTCAGAGAGCGGGGTCTCTGCCCCAAAGTCGAAGGCGGAGTGGTGGCCAAGCTTCAGTGGCCTTGGGTTGGAAGTGGAAGTAGCACCCGCTTTCCAGACCTGACCAGTGATGCCACTGCTGCACCCTCATTGCCGTGGGCGCCATGTTCCTGTGCCCAGGCTGGAGGCTCAGCATGGGGCCTGAGACTGCGTCCCCCAGGATCCACCCAGCATTGGAGTGCGACGGCCAGGTCCGGGTGCTACTCCGTTACCAGAGGTGCTACCTGACAGGGTTGCCAGCCAGGTAAGGGGGAGTGCCGGGCCACAGTGGGGGAACTTGTGGTGATGTCTTCCTCTTCCCGGACACCAGCCCTGGCCCAGCAAGGGCTTGGAGCCCTGCCCCAGGCTGCAAGGTGGCAGAGAGGGCAGCAGGGGTGGCTGTGGGAGCAGCCATGGCAGTAATGGGTCCCTTGTCCCCATGTTCCCAAGGCAGATGACTGTACCACCTCTGCCCTTGCACTGACTGGCAGGACAAGCTCCCGGTCCCTGAGCCTTCGTTGCAGCCTAGGCCTTGCTCCCTGTGGTGTCCTGGGAGCTCTCCATCACCTGGCCAAGGCCCAGCCTGCATTTGCAGGACTGGCCCTGGGGAGTAGTGGGTTTCTGCGAGATTGCCCTGGACCACCATGTCACCTGCCATGCACACTCCCACACACAGACTCACACCTTGGCACACCCACCCACACTCTCACACGTGAGTGCACACTCCCACATGCTTGCACATACTCCCATGCGCCACACACTCCCACATGCCTGCACACACTCCCACACATGCATACACATTCCCACACACTTGCATACCCTGCAACATGCACACACGCCCTGGCACACCTACACACACTCCGACATGCCTGTGCACAATCCCACACACGTATCCCCTGAATACTGCCACACACTCTCACACTTGTGCACACTCCCACACACCCACGCATGCCCACACACACTCCCACATGCTCACACACACACAACCAGTGCATGCCCATGCACACCCCCAAACACACACATTCCCTCACACATGCATTCACATGCCTGCACACACTGCCACACATGAATGCATGCCCTGGCACGTCTGTGCACATTCCCAAATGCCAGCACACACTCCCACACAACTACATACACCTGTGCATGCTGTCACACAGAGGCACACACTCTCATGCCCATGCACGCTCCCACACACCTGTGCAAGCCCACACACACTGCTACACATGGGCACACACTCTCTCATGTTCACACATACTCCCACACACCTTTGCACACCCATGCACATTCCCACCACCCATGCACACTCCCACATGCCCCCCCCACACTGGTGCATACTTGCACATGCCAGCGCACTCCCAGCACAGTCCCTCACACCTGTGCATGCTGCCACACATGTGCACACTCTCTCACACCTGCACTTGCCTTCACACACTCCCACACGTGCACACACACCTTTCCACACCCTCGCACACTCCCACATGCCCTCAAATGCCCATGGTGGCTTCCATACCCCCCAAGCATGCTCCCACACTTGCATGCACACCCGTGCACACTCCCACACAATCTCACATGCCAGTGCAGGCTGCCACACAAGCACACACACTCCCTTATGCCCATGCACACTGTCACACACTCCCACACTGCATGCACACCTGCACATGCCCACCACCCCCACACACTCTCCAGCACTGGGCCAAGGTGCAGCCAGCATTGACAGGATGGGCCCTGGGAGTGGCAGGTTCATGTGGGTTTGTCCAGGCCACCATGCCACCTGCACCTCTCCCGCTGACACTGCGGTGACCCTTCCTCCAGGAAAGCCAGGAGAAGCCCTGATCTCAGGGCCCTGAATCAGCAAGGTTGCACTAGGAAGGGGAGTGCTGGGAGGGTGCTGGCTGGGGTGTTGGGAGGGGTGTGCAGGGAGGGGCCTGGGGGGGGCTATGCTTGAAGGGGTGAGTTGGGATGTGGCGTGCTGGGTGGGGTTCATTAGAAGGGGTTTAGTAGGAGGTGCACTGAAAAAGACCTGGGAGGGGATGCGCTGGGAGGGGTGTGCTGGGAGGGGTGTGCTGATAGGGACGTGCTGGGAGGGGGGTAGGGCCTGTGCCTGTTATCATAGTTAGGCTGGAGGCCCCAGAGCTTGGACAGAGCTTCAGAAGCTGCTGCTTTGCTGTCCTGGACCAGAGAAATGCTCCTGAAGTGGCCCTTGGCCCATGGTTCTGGTCAGGTGGGTGGGAGGCTGCAGGCCTGGCTTTTTGTGCCTGTGCTGTCGCTGATTCCACAAAAGGCAGATGGATGCACAGACCGCTGCTTCCTCCTGTTGCCTTTCCTGTCCTCTCTTGTCTTCCTCTCCAGGGTCTCTGTGTACTCAGGGATATGCTGGGTGCAATCGAGGACCCTTATCTGTCACCACGGATCTACAAGCTGGGTGATGTGTTGCCTAATTTTGCAGAAGAGGAAATGGAAACCCCTGGATACACAGCTGCCCCAGGAGAAACATGGCGAAACCCCATCTCTACTAAAAATACCAAAATTTGCCTGGCGTGGTGGCAGATGCCTGTAATCCCAGCTACCCAGGAGGCTGAGGCAGGAGAATTACTGGAACTTGGGGGGCAGAGGCTGCAGTGAGCCAAGACTGTACTGCCGCACTTCAGCCTGGGCCACAGAGCAAGACTCCATCTCAAAAATGTGGATCTTGAAATTTAAGAAATTGGCCAAATTATAAATTTAATTAAAGTATTGAAAGATAAAGTCACTGAACTTTAAAAAAAAAAATAAATAGAAGAAGCCTGGGGAACATAGTGAGACCCCATCTCTATAAAAATTTTTAAAACTTAGCCAGGTATAGTGATATACACCTGTGGTCCTAGCTACTCAAGAGGCTGAGGTGGGAGTATTGCTTGATCCTGGGAGGTCAAGACAGCAGTGAGCCAGGATTGTGGTGCTTCATCCCAGCCTGGGTGACAGAACAAGAGACCTTATCTCAAAAAAAAACAAAAGAAAAAGAATATAGGGCCAGGGCGGTGGCTCTCACATATAATCCCAACGCTGGTTCACCCTAAATGCAAAAGCAAATGCCAATTTTGGTTGCTATTATGGGCGTTTAAACTGTGAGAGAAGAGAGCCAGTCTCTGAAAGAGTTGCAGATTCCAGTTTTAGGAAACAGCAGAGTCAGGCTATATTTGTCTTGCACCAAACATTAACTTTAAACATTAAATAGTTACTAAACTGACAACAATTAACATTTTAGAAATCAAAGCTCCCAAGGAAGTGTCCTCCTTACAATACAATAAAAATATGTATGATTGAATTCCTAAATTTTTCAGTTCTATCTCAAGGAAATTCATGTTACACCACATTTTTATGATCAAATAAAGACAATCAAATAGAGGATGCTGAAGAAGATTTGGAAACAAAACAAAACAAAACAAAAAACACCACTCTGCTGGAATGGAAAACTGGAATATGCAGGACAGGGTTATGACAGATATTTTAAGGCGTTAAGCATTTTGCCAAGGGAATGAGCTAAAAATATAGCAGCTGCTGTTTGAAGTAATGCCATTTAGCAAGTCCTCATTCACTGCCTTGGCCAAGTCAGATCCCTACATGGATTAATCACCAAATCACCAATCTCAGGAGAAAATATGAAGATCGAAGAACTTAAATGTAGTTTTATTAACTGTCCATCTGCCCAATGTTAGAAAAAGCATGAATTTAACTCAGGGTGACATTACAAAAGACACAAGAAATGATAAAATTCTTGACTCTATTTTTAAAAATCAAGGAATACTGCACACCTATTTTTCATCAGTAACAGCATGGGAGATATCAAGTTCTGACCTGTATACTTTTCAACTTTTACATGTAGACATTAATTTGTCAAGAAAATCTTGAAGGACATGTGAAAGAAGGATGATTTCAGATACAAATGCCCTATAGAGTGTTGCTGGGTCGGGGTGGGAAGGGGGAGAGGCTATACTCACATGGTAGAAGTGGTTTTTAACCTGGGCAGTATTTATTCAGCTTGCCTGATGATGAAACTCAGGGTGGTGCTTGTTAAACAAAGAGTTCAGAGCTCCACCCAGTCCATGGTAGCACAGAAATTGGTATCTTTAATAAGCCTCCCAGGTGATTCTTATCAGGAAATTCTGGGAAACACTGAGCTAGATTCATGCATGGAATCACATTATATATTTGAACTTTCAAAGGGGGTTACAAAGTGATGAACACATTAGCATGGTATAAAAAAGCTTCAGGATTTTGAAGATAGGATGTCAGCAGTGCAGCTGCTATAGCAAGTCCAAATGTGCTGGTGTTGGTAAGGTGCTGTTCTGGGAATGCTATGATTGAGGACATGATATTAAGGCCAAGACCCAATAGTCAGTGACTGATTTGAGATCCATGGCTTTACATGTGTGTGCACTTTCAGCAAGTGGCCTTGAAGTCCTTGAGGTTAAATCCAGTGACAGACCAAATTTCAAGTCTGGACCTAAGTTCAGTCCCAGATCTGTCATGAACTAGCTGTGTAATTTGGGGCAAATAACCTAAACTGTTTGGGCCTGTAGTTTATAATCTATAAAATCAGGGAATTTGCATAGATATCTATGAGGTCTTTTCAACTTCATAATCATCTGAAACTTATGATTTAAGTAAGAATTGAAGCTGGACAAAATGTTGCATTTTAGAAATCAAAAGCATCTGGGGCATCTCTTAATCCAATGGTGATGGCATATCTGAATCACTTATGAAATTAAATATCTTGGTGGCATTATCCTTAGTCATTATGACCAGGCTGGTTTTTGGTGGCATTTTAAAATCCAAGAGTAGGAAGTATTGATTTAGTCCAGATGGGGAAAAGGGCCCAGAGAGATTAAACGACTACTAAGATCACAACGCTGATAAATGGGGCTCTCTCTTTGACCAACCCACCAGATAGTGCTCTCACCCCACAGTCTAATTCATGCTTCTGAGATACTGTTACTCACTGGCCTTACCAAAAGGTAAGGTAGTCTAAGAAGAATAAAGGGGTGTGAACTTCTCCCATTCTTGGGTGTCACCTGCCTGACTGGAAAAGGAAACCCAGATTTTCTGAGTCAGATCAATACCTGCCACCACCCCTGGAGCTGGGTGGGCCAAAGGGAGCCAGCGTTCCCAGAAGAGATGGTGGCCTGTCTCTAGACTTTGTGACACTAGAGCCAACATTGCAACATTGCCTTTATGTGTCTCCCCAGCCCCTACCTTTTAGTTGCACCACTCACTACTGAGGCAGTCTCAGGAGTTCATGAACCTTCTTTCAAGCAGCCTTGAGGATGAGTTATAGAATTTTTCTGTTCAGAACAAAGTATTGCATAGCAACAGTAACAGCTGTCTTTTGTTTGATATTTATCAACAGCTGCACCAGATATATTGCTAAGTGTTTTATAATCATATCTCATTAAGTTATCACAGCACTGGGCCAGATGCGATGGCTCACACCTGTAATCCCAGCACTTTGGGAGGCCAAGGTGGGTGGATCATCTGAGGTTGGGAGTTTGAGACTAGCCTGATAAACATGGAGAAACCCCATCTGTACCAAAAAAGTACAAAATTTAGCCGGGTATGGTGGCACATGTCTGTAATCCCAGCTACTCAGGAGGCTAAGGCAGGAGAATTCCTTGAACCCGGGAGGTGGAGGTTGCAGTGAGCCGAGATCGCGCCATTGCACTCCAGCCTGGGCAACAAGAGCAAAACTCTGTCTCAAAAAAAAAAAAAAAAAGTTATCACAGCACTATAAGGTGAGTTACCTAGTTGAGTAAATAAAGGATCAGAGAGGGTCCATAGTCTGCTCATGGTGATACAGCCTGGCAAGACTGAGATTAGAACATAGATCCTCATCATGTATGCTCCCTGAAAGGGGGAGCTTGTCTTTAAGGGCTTATTTTAATCCTCCAGGATGTCCTCGTGGTCAAAGGCAAAGGACAGGTGGAGGCCATCTTCATCATGCAAGCTACACTAATTCTGACAATGAGGAGCTCTTCTCCATTGTTCTCTCTTTAACCCCAAAGTATAGAAGGCATATAAGTGATTTGATCTTCTTCCCAGCATAGCACACCTGAAATGTCCCACCACCTTCTAGAGCAGTAACCACTGGGAGAGTACAAAATTAAGATGCTGGAGAGGCAAAGCATTTAGATGTGGTATGAACTACATGGCAAATAAGAAATACCAATTAATAGCATTCAAATATACAGCTAGAGTCACCATTAAAAAAAGCATCTAGACTAGTCTGAGAATCTCATCAGACTCACTTCTAAATGGTAGACTTGAGTACATCATGATTTGTAATTTAAGAAGCTTACGTAGTGACCAGAAAAAAGGCAAAATAAGGAATAATTTATCTCCAGGTGATATCACTTAAATTTGTTATAGGTCATTTTGTGTTATGAGATTTAAACATCTGGATGCTTAAAGGCTCAAAGACTATCAACATTACTTAACAAATAAATAAGACAGGACAGACATGCTTCTGTCATGCTTTTCCATGATTATCAAGGAAATGGAAATCAAATAAGGGATTTGTTGGATTACCTTTGGTCCAGGAAGTCCATGAGGTCCCTGAAAATGGAAAACAGAGCTTTTAATTAAGAATTGATTCACTGTTTCTCAGCAGAAGTTAATATTATATCAAGTAACAAAAGAGATGTAAAACAAGAATCTCCTTGTTTGAGCTATAGCTAGAGGCAGGCTAGTGGATGTTATTTATTACCTGCCTAAAGTTCCTTCCAGCTCTTGGATTGCTCTGTAATAGAAAATTCATTACTAGCCATTCTGGAGTCTGTCGGAGTCTGTCCCCCAGAGCAGGCAGAGTGAGGGGAAATTGGGCAAGCCAGTTGCTGGATTATTCTATTTCCCCTCCGTTTCTTCTGCCCCGTGTCTCTTCACCCTTCTCCCGCCCCTCACTAGAGTAGCCCTGGCGGAGCCCTAAGTGGCCGCTCAATCCCCTTCCATCTCCTCCTCGTCCTCCGGAGCTGAGCTTTCTGCGCCTGGGAGGCTGCCCCTCCCTGGGGGACGAAGAGCTGCAGCTCCTCCTGTGCGGTGCACGATCTGATTTTCTGGCGAGATGTGAAGACTGGGTTTGTCTTTGGCACCACGCTGATCATGCTGCTTTCCCTGCAGCTTTCAGTGTCATCAGTGTGGTTTCCTACCTCATGCTGGCTCTTCTCTCTGTCACCATCAGCTTCAGGGTCTACAAGTCCATCATCCAAGCTGTACAGAAGTCAAAGAAGGCCATCCATTCAAAGCCTACCTGGACATAGACATTACTCTGTCCTCGGAAGCTTTCCGTAACTACATGAATGCTGCCATGGTGCACATCAACAGGGCCCTGAAACTCATCATTCATCTCTTTCTGGTAAAAGATCTGGTTGACTCCTTGAAGCTGGCTGTTTTCATGTGGCTGATGACCTATGTTGGTGCTGTTTTTAACAGAATCACCCTTCTCATTCTTGCTGAACTGCTTATTTTCAGTGTCCCAATTGTTGATGAGAAGTACAAGACTCAGATTGATCACTACGTTGGCAACGCCCGAGATCAGACCAAGTCAATTGTTGAAAAGATCCAAGCAAAACTCCCTGGAATCGCCCAAAAAAAAAAAAAAAAAAAAAAAAAAGGCAGAATAAGCACATGGAAACCAGAAATGCAAGAGTTACTAAAACACCATTTAATGGTTATAAGGTTGTTACTTACACTACGAAGGAACATATTCAGTGTCAGCTTGAGCCTGCATTCCAAGCTTTTTTTAAATTTGGTGTTTTTTCCCATCACTTCCCTTTAGCCCTCAGTATCAAGCACAAAAATTCATGGACTAAAAAAAAGAACTATCTTAGAACTCAGAAGAATAAAGAAAGAATCAAATTATAGGATAAGTTAATACCTTAATGGTGGTGGAGCCTTTACCTGTAGCTTGAAAGGGGAAAGATTGGAGGTAAAAGAGAAAATGAAAGAACACCTCTGAGTCCTTCTCTCCACTTTTCAGCACTAGTCTTCCTCAGCTATCCATTACAGTTTTGCCCTTAAGTTAAGAAGTAATAATTAACTTATGAAAAAATTATTTGGGGGACAGGAGTATATCTTCCTTGTTTTTTTTTTCCAGCCCTCAAATCCTATCTTCCTGTCCCACAATGTGAGCAGTTACTCCTGATATTCCTTTTCTTTAATAACTTTCAACTTGATGAGTAACTTATAGGTGATAGTGATAATTCCTGATTCTGAGAATGCCATCTGATAAAAAAAGAATAGAAATGGAAAGTGGGACTGGAGGAGGGAGTCAGGAGTGCTGTGCTGGCTGCCACTCCCTCTGCCGCTATCCCCCAGGGAAGGAAAGGCTCTGCCATTTGGGAAGGTGGTTTCTATGTCACTGGACACCAGTTCTGAGTGTTAGTTTGAGAACTCATTCCCGAATGCGCTTTCCTCCCTCTCCCCTGCCCACCTCACCTTAAGTTTAATAAATATGGTTGTACTTTTCCTACTATTAAAAAAAAATAGTCATTCTGTCTGCTAATACATTTGAGGAGGAAGAAATCTGCCAGGGATACATGGAAGAAAGAAGGGGGAAAATATTCTGAACTCAAATTACCATTAAAAAATCTAAGTGGAATACATGAGATGTTTCATGAGCTTAAATAAAATAAAAATATGACTTGAAAGAGAAATTTGCCAAAGAGAAGGCCCGAACTTTAGATGCCAGGGAAGAGGAGACGTTTTCCATTAACTCCTCCAGACCCAAGGTGTTGAAGAATATAAAGGAGACTAGTGAGGAGATGACACCCAAGTTTGGGATTCTGTAACATTATTTATTTAGTTTAAGATTAAAGAAAATATTACTATGTAGGAAAGCTAAGCGTTATTATTTACATTGCATTTATTTTTTACAAAACAAATTCCTCAAGGCTCTTGTAATAATTGTTTATTGGTGGAAGAAATCATAATGCATGCATGAATCAAGATTGCAAAACACGTATTTTGTAGAAAATCTAAATGTAGAGACTAGTCAAGTTAACTAAGATTACTGTGGATTGCTGTAAACTTTTCAAGTGTTTTAAACAAACTATGGAGTATTTAAATATTTGGCAGTAAAATCATAAAACTGCAGAAAAAAGTTTTTATTGAGCAATGCCTAGATATTTGTTACATATATCCACATTAGAATAATATTTTTCTTTTTAATAAGATTCAGATAAACGTTTTCAGGAAAAGGCTGTTACTTTATCAGGTATTCTTATCTCATTTTAATAAAGGTTTAAAATTCCTTTAAGATAATTAATTTTATGATATGAACAGGATGTAGCATTTTCTAATTTAACCTTCTATCTTATAGTAGAGGGAGTATTTTTAAAAAGCTGAAAGTATGCTTAATGAACCATCTTTTAAAAAATGAACTTTTTTAAAAAGCTGAAAGTATGCTTAATGAACCATCTAGTTATAAGAAAATAAGGTCACACCAGGCGAGGTGGCTAAAACCTGTAATCCTAGCACTTTGAAAGGCCAAGGTGGGTGCATCACTTCAGCCCAGCAGTTCTAGACCAGCCTGGGCAATGTGGTGAAACTTCATCTCTTCAAAAAATACAAAAATTAACTGGGCGTAGGTGGTGGCATGTGCCTGTAGCCCCAGCTACTCGGGAGGCTAATGTGGGAGGATCACCTGAGCCCAGAAGGTAGAGGTTGCAGTGAGCCATGATCGTGCCACTGCACTCCAGCCTGGGCGACAGAGTGAGACCCTGTCTCAAAAAAAAAAAAAAAAAAAAAAAGAAAAGAAGGTCAATAATAATTGTTTATGTTATGCAATAGAAATGGAGCTAGTCAGAAATGGATGACTAGCTACCTTCTGTGGCTTAGATCATTCCAATAATGCTCTTTCTTGGAGTGCAATGGGAAGAAAGGGTGACCACAATTTACTTATTCTGTAATACTGAAGTCTTTTGATTTATTAATACCTTAGAGACACACATCTAGCCGGCCTGACTTGATCCTATTCTGCCCCAGTCAAAAGCATTTGAAGCACTCTGCCTTTGGCATTCTAACCTTAACACAACTGTCGCTGGTTTTTCATTTAGAGAATTATACTTGCTTAATGACTGCCTTCCTCACTGGACCTCAGTTCCTTGAGGGCAGGGTGACTGTCTCCATTTGCTACTGCCAGACACCTGCAGTTAGCACTGGCCCTGGCTCAGGGAATCAATCAAAGTACCATAAAAGTGAGAAGGAGAAGATCTAACACTATATATTATCTGTGGAAGTAAGCTTCAACTTTTATCATACTCTTCTACAAATATTCTTTTTAAAAATTGACACATAATAACTATATATTTATGGATACAATGTGATGTTTTGATACCATACATAAAAATGTTTTTATTGAACATTTCATTAAAGAGTTCAAACCTCAAAGTTTGTAAGAAACATTCTTTGATGGCTATGTTTTTATTTTTTTTTCCTTTTTGAGATAGGGTCTCAGTGTCTCCGAGGCTAAAGTGCAAGGGCATGATTACAATGCACAGCAGCCTCAGCCTCCCTGGGCTCAGGTGATCCTCCCACCTCAGCCTTCTGAGTAGCTGAGACTACACGAGCGCACCACCATGCCCAGTTAATTTCTGTACTTTTTGTAGAGATGGGGTTTCACCATGTGGCCCAGGCTGGTAACTACTGACCTCAAATGCTCTGCCCGCCTTGGCCTCCCAAACTGTTGGGATTACAGGCATGAGCCATTGTGTCCAGCTGATTCTTAATCTTATTCTACTGGTATCAGGTTAGAGCAGTGACTGGATAAAATGATTTGCCAGCGTTCATGCTGTAAGGTTATAATAGAGCTTGCTAGATCTGTCTGTGTTTCCTTACCTCTGTCATAGAAGAGAACTACTCTGTCTCTTCCCAACATATGTGTTTGGGAGAGCAAAAGACAACATGGTAAAGTTAGTATATCTCAGAGCACCTGGTATTTTCCATCCATTCCACAGAGAGTAGTACAAAATGCAAGCTGGCTGTTTAGAGGGATATGTTCATGTTTTCTCTAGTAGCATGCTCATAAGTAAGCAATTACATTTTAGGAAGAAGGAAAACTTACCATGGGGCCAGGTGGGCCATGGGGACCTGGTGGGCCTGGTGAGCCTAGGATCTGTATGTCCAAAAAATAAAAATGTATTTGGTTACTTCATTTAGATAAGGCAGTTCAACTTGAATCTTGTGCTGGGGTTCTGCTAAGACCATTAGTAGTTGCAGAGGAAGAAAGATACTGAAATAAGTGATGTGTTTCATTCTCTAGATTTAGAAATTCCCTTATGAGCATAAAAAAAAAATACTCAAAAAAGTTCTACAAAAGCCAGAATAAATCAAAAGTATGTTAAAAGAAAAGGAAGCAACTAATTACCAAGAAATGCTATAATGTCACTACTATCAAACTCAAATATTTCACTAAGCATAAGAAGGGCTCTGGAGAGACTAACAAGTATATTCCATATTCACAAAGATCTATCCATTGTTATGAGAAAACCATTTATTTTTTCCTGAGAATTAGACAGTCCTCTGAAAAGCTGCTTCTTCCTCAGACCTCTGAGATACTTTGTCTGTCACTAAGCAAGGCTGATCAATGTTTCTTCTACAATTTGACAAACCAAGAGGTTTAAGGTCTCTGTAATGTTGTTCAGCCACCTGGCAGAGGTGGAACAGGTAAATAACAGGTCAGCATGTGAGAAGGTTCAGGAACGATGGCAGTTCAGCCGCCATGGACTTACAGAAGGACCCTGTGGACCCGGCATTCCAGAATCTCCTTTTTCTCCTTTCATTCCATTGCCTCCCTATAAATAACCATTAAGCAAATTTATTTCCAGTGTAAGAGACAACTGAATTTTCTCCCCAACCCCATTGTTCTCTTGACATTTTATAATATTATGCCCTTGCTACAGAAAAAAGGGATTTATCTCCTTGCATTTTAGCTTAAAAAAGCAAGCTTACTAAAATCCCTAGGATTATGGGTGATATGTAAAATCAAATACAGTGTAAATAAAAACTAGTTTGAGCTTGATTGGTTAAAGTTCTACAGTGTTAAATATATATTGAGTTATAAATGTTATATCTTTTATGGTGGTTGTAAGGGTTATTGCCGAGTTTAAAATGAGGAAACTGAGACCAGTATAAGAAAATGAGGGGGGGGGGGGGGGGGGGAAAAACAATTTATTTAGGTACCAGGTGAGGTTCTATGGTCCAGGAGGGGGGCCAGAGAAGTCGTGCCTAACTTTTTAGGGTAAGGGGTTTTATAGGGAGTGAAGGTGTTTAATTGGGAACTGAGGAGACAAAGCATAAGGCATTTGATTGGATATTGGAACACAGGACGTGGAGGAGGCAAGCTACTACTAGTGGGCAGGCGGGATTCCTGGTGAGCGGGCCACCTTGGGGAAAAATGACCTTGATGGGGCAAAGTGCTTATCGGGCAAGGGAGTGCTATCAGGCAAGAAAGTGTTATCGGGCAAGAAAGTGCTATTGGGCAAGGTTTGTCAGGGCTTTTCGAAAATTTTTGGGCGGGGGTTTCCAGTGGCGGGCTAGGTGTTGGGTGCGGAGTTTGCTTCAGGGGTGGGTGTTGGGGAGGCTATGTGTAGGAGTTAAATGTTGATCGCAGAGTGGCAACGTAATTCCCAGATGCTGGGAGGAATGGGCGTGTCCGAGCTCCCGGCAAGGCAACCGGCCTTACAGTGGTGTGCAATTTAAACAGCAAAGGTAAGTTTTTTAACTTAGTTTTTACTGACATTTATATACTTCCTTGTCTTATAAAAAAGTCTAAGGCAGTGGAGTTTACTGTATTTTTTAAAACAATTTTACATTTTCTCCTCCAAATTCTCAGTAAGAATTATGAGGAAAACATAAAACACTATCACATAGACTCATACACACAGAGGACACTTTCCAGAGTAATTTGTTTTTTAATTGTCCTATATTTTTTGGCTCATTTCTTTATTATGGTTTATTTTCTAATAACCAGTTACCACCATCTTATGCATACTAAATTAAAGTGGCCAACTATGTTGATTTTATTATCTTCTGGGGAAAACAATTCAGGGAAACATGAAGGCTTACTTTATAATTCATTTGGTTACATGCTTTACAATTTGAGTTCCCTAGAGTAATTAACCAAAAATACCTCAAATATTTCAAAATAAAAATATTAGATGAACCACTAGATGAGATTGCAGCTAATCATATAACTGTTTTCTGATTGTTTAATTGATCTTAATAAAAATATAACATAAAAGTATAAACATACCGGTAATCCAGGAAGTCCAATTCCTCCTTTTTCACCTGGCATACCTGGGTCCCCCCATGTCTCCCTTTGAGCCTATGAGTTCCTAAAAATGATAGATAGGGTTGTCACGTAAGCAGCATACTGACCCCTGATAGTTACATCCTAGGGAAAATAGAATTCTGGATCAATTTGGTCACTAGGTGGGTTCAATGTTGAGAGAGTCTGATTTTTGTTTTTAGGTAGAGTTATTCCTTACAGCAACCTTCTGCATGCAATCAGTATTATTCCCCCTTGTAATGAAATAGATTAAGTTATATTAGGCTATTTAAGTATGAAAAGCATGAACTTAGGTTTTGACATAATTTCTCCTGATCTTGTATTTTTACCTGGCAGCTAATTCTATCTCACCAGACCTGAAAACAACTTAATACATTTAATTCTCAACAGTACAGGCTGTATTTTGAACCAGGACCTAGTGTTACATAATAATGCCCAGACAAATTTCTCTCATCTCCACCCACTATACTCCCCTCCCTCCTAACTGCAGGCAGAGGTTCCAGTCACCACCAGTTTTCAGTGGTTCAATCTGCAGACTGGTAAATCATTGGATCATTTACTGAAAACTAATGCTCAATCAATGCTTAAAAGTACGACAACCTCTTCACAGTGTTCTTATTTTGTTCGCATCATATCTCTATGAGGTGAGCCAGAATGTTAGTTTTATTCTCCTTTTACAGTGAGGAAATAGATAAATGTGCATTTTGAATGTTAATGAATCTGAATTTTGGATATATATATTTTTAAGACAGAGTGTCTCTCTGTCACCCAGGCTGGATTGCAATGGCATGATCTTGGCCCACTGCAATCTCCGGCTCCTGGGTTCAAGTCATTCTCCTGCGTTAGCCTCCCAAATAGCTGGGACAACAGGCATGTGCCACCATACCCAGCTAATTTTTGTATTTTTAGTAGAGCTGAGGTTTTACCATGTTGGTCAGGCTGGTCTCAAACGCCTGACCTCAGGTGATCTGCCCAACTTGGCCTTCCAAAGTGTTGAGATTATAGGTGTGAGCCACCACGCCAGGCCTGAATTTTATAATATTAATACTGGCATTAATTTATATTTTTAAGCATTTTTATCCTAGAAAACTCACTTCAATATGACAGACAACGCATTCTTCAATGGAGATGATCATAGTTATATGGTAAGGGGCTTCTAGGCTGCACAAATCTGTTTATCTTTTTTTAATTAAAAATTATTTATGTAAGAAGATTATTTATGGAAAGGAACTTTTCTTGTTAACTGTACCTATTTCACAGCACCTAGTTCAGAATTACCCACTGGGTGCGTACATGCCTGAATGAATGGATAGATCTTACTGGTTAATAATTAGACCTGGATTTTGTTTTGGGATCTAGTGATAGAGAGCAGCAGGATGGCAACCCACTGGACTTGGTGACAGAAGAAAACCTTGCAAAGCCTATAGAAAAAAAAGCAAACTACTGTATCTGTAGGGGCCTTATTGTATATCATTATGCAGGTCAAATTAATTACTTATAATGACCAACCACCATTGGATAGACAAGTAGCATAGAAAGGTTTTAAAATTCTAAGTGATCTATGATATAGCAAATCATCTAGGGTATCTTTGTTTTTTATCACATGTGTAAGGTATATTGTTGAGTTGAAATGAGGAAACTGAGACCAGTATAAGAAAATGCAAATTCGATTTATTTAGCTTCCGGGTGTGGTTCTATGGTCCAGGTAAGGGTCAGAGAAGTTGCACTTAACTTTTTAGGGCAAGGGGTTTTATAAGGAGTGAAGGCGTTTGATTGGATATAGGGGAGACAAAGCATAAGGCACTTGACTGGATATTGGGACCCAGGAAGTGGAGTGAAGGCATTTGATTGACTATAGGGGAGACAAAGCATAAGGCACTTGACTGGATATTGGGACCCAGGAAGTGGAGTGAAGGCAGTTATTACTGGTAGGTAGGCAGGAGTTTTGGTGAGTGGGCCGTCTTGGGGAAGAATGACCTAAACGGGACAAGAGTTATTGGGCAAGGTTTGGTGTGGCTTTTTTGAAATTTTTGGGTAGGGGTTTTTCAGCGGGGGCTAGGTGTTGGGTGCAAAGTGGTAACATAATTTCCTGTTGCCGGGAAGAATGGGCATGTCCAAGCTCCCGGCAAGGCAACTGGCCTTACAACATGCTCATTTAATATGGCATTATATTATTTAAACATACAACTCTGATATTAAAAAATGACATCTCCTAAACCTAATTTTGCTATCTAATACTTTCTTCTCAGGAGTGTATGTTCACTAACCGCATTAAGAATCCTTTTGATTATAGAAAAAAAAAGGAAAAAACAAAGAATCCTTTTGATATCTTATGATTTTCCTGATGTTAGCCATTTCTTGAGTAAATAATGGAAACAGAAAACACTAAAGATCTTGAAATGAATCCTTTTGATTCCATTCCAAATTCTGAATACTCTCTACATTCTCCAGTTCAGATTCTTTTAGGGCAGTTGTCACCAAACCATGGCTCACAGGCCAAATCCATCCCGGGGATTATTTTTGTACAGGGTGAATGTTTTTTTAAAAAAGGCTAAGAGGTGTTAAGCAAAAAATAAAGTAAAATAAAAAGGAAACTAGAAAACGTCAACATAGACTGCATGTGGCCTGTAAAGCCTAAAGCATTTACTCTCTGGACCTTTGTTAACAAAGCTTGCTGACCTCTGTTTTAGGGGGAACCCTCAGAGATATACCACCATTCTCTGCAAAGCCACAAGTGCCCTGCTTGTTTCTGTATTTTCTAAGGATCTAGAGATTAGGTGTCATCTTTATTTGGGAAAAGAAAACATTGTCTAAATAAGGCATACAGGCAAGATTTAGCTTTGTGGAAACGAGGGTCACTGATTTTAATCTTGACATATTTGTATTCACTGATGAAAATTTGGCTATTTTTACTAACTTGGTAATGATTTTACAAGTCTATTAAAAATTTGCAGAGGAGTCACTGGTTGGTTGATATAAAGTATTAAGAACAAAACTTAAGTGTTATATGGCTTAGATGTTTCTGCAAAGAAAACTAATGTCTAATTTCAAACTAACTGCTTTTTAGAGTCAATGAAGTCTCTAGAACAAACGGTTAAAAGAAAGAGAGTACTAAATATCAACACTCATGATATTTTGGCTTCAAGCCTACAATAAAAGTAGCCATCAAGAATGATGCTTTAAATAAAGGCACATGTCTTTGAAAATTACCTGCTCTCCATCCATTCCTGGGATTCCTGGAGATCCTTGCTCTCCCTGTTAAGATAAAAATAGATGATCCACCTCCATTTCTCATTGGTAACCCTAGACTACATTAAAATGATGCTAGTTGGTTAACAGTACAATTTGATTTTCAGCAAATGCATCATAACCTGAGAACATTCTATTATAGCACATATCTAAACTAAGGGAAGTAATAATCTTTCTTTGAGACTATGTATAGTATTCATATGTAGCTAAGATCCAGTGCTTTTAGGATTTTCATTTTTACTCCTTGTGAGATGCAGGCTAAAAAAGAGTGGCCAAGAAAACTGATAGACACAATTTGACAACTGGCCATATCCTATAGCAACAATCTATCTGCCTCAGTTAGTTAATTTTTTTCTCCATACAATATCTGTATGATTTCTCTTTTTCCAATTTTAGTAAGGAAAACATTTACATTTAATCTAAAAAAATAAAATGCAAAGCCTCATGAATTTGCAACAGCATTTTAATTGCCACAGTTCGAACAGTTAGTTACAAATTCATGATTGTGAGTATGCAATTTCCAGAAAACCCTCACTGAAGGATATCATAAATCAGTTATCTTAATCCATATAAAATTACTTTTGGATCAACTCAATTTCTTATACTGTGCTATGAATGAACTATAATGTACTATTCATATTTTGATTTATTAGTATTTTTGGCAAACTCAAAATATAGAGATTTTTGTTTGCTTTTTTAAACTAAAGATGTTCCATTATAAACAAATGTATAACATATGCCAGAGAGTTAATCAAACAGCAAATGTGTAGTCACTTTTCAGTTTTGAAAGGTAACTACATAAACAAATTACTTGAAAAGTAAGCATAATTTTATATCAATGAGTCATTTATGTGAATCGCATTACAAATATCCCTGAATCCTACACTGTGGAAACTTTGTAAAAACAGTTCTTCTGAGTGTGAGAGGCCTGCCTCACAGACAGATTTCCAAGGGAGTTGACCTGAGGCTGTATTTTCTAGAAAGGTCTGTTTGCTGATACTATAAACCACAATGCTGAAATGGCTAGCGCTCCTTTCCCTGGTAAAAACTTTAAGAGCAGCTGGGCGCGGTGGCTCACACCTGTAATCCCAGCACTTTGGGAGGCCGACGTGGGCGGATCACAAGGTCAAGAGATGGAGACCATCCTGGCCAACATGGAGAAACCCCGTCTCTACTAAAAGTACAAAAAATTAGCCAGGCACGGTGGTGCGTGCCTGTAGTCCCAGCTACTTGGGAGGCTGAGGCAGGAGAATTGCTTGAAACAGGAAAACGGAACTTGCAGTGAGCCGGGATCGCGCCACTGCACTCCAGCCTGGCGACAGAGCAAGACTCTGTCTCAAAAAAAAAAAAAAAAAAAAAAAAAAAACAAAAACTTTAGGAGCTGTGAGCTACAGCATGAAACTTGAACTTTCCAATGTTTAAGGAAGGCATGATCTTGTGGTTCTAAACAAATGAAGCAAGAATAGGGATTGGGGAAGGGGCTTTTCTTATTTCAGATTTCCTGCTCTTTGTGGTAGCAACAAAGTATATTTTGCCACAAACAAGTCTGCTGAGGTTGGATGCACCTGGCTAAGCCCTAGTTTCATTCAGGGTCTGAATACTTGTCAGCACCATGGGTCCAATAATGATGGCTTTGCTAGGCTTTTCCCTTTAAAATATGACTCACGAGTGTTTAAAAGAAAAACATAATTCATGAGTTCATTTATCCTTCACCCCTCAAATGGGGTTTGTAAGAGTTATTTGTTGTGTACGTAATCAAACAATTCTTGTGTGACAAATAAAGGAGAAACGCTAATTGAGTAAGTTCCCATTCAGTCTGAGTTCCAAGATTAGAAGGGGTTCTATACTTGACTCAGGCTACATTTTGCTGTATCTTGATCATAGCTGCATTCCACCCCCAATTATCCCAACCTTCTCAAGGACAGATCATGGAAAACATAAAGGACAGTATCAGCTAACACAAGATCTCAATTATAAGACCATTGTGGGGTGGGTGGGGTAGGGACGATATTATAGTGGGAAGGATGGCAAGGGTAGGTGGTAAGTGAGAATGACTCAGCCCTTCCTCCATATTGCTTGTCTACATAGTCATCTGGGCAACTTCTTTCTGTCTTTCAGTTTCAACTCAAAGCCACCCTTGACTCTTAAGACTTAGAGGGGCCTTCTATGCACTTACTCTACCTATTAATAATTGCACCTTTACTTGCCTATCTTCCTCCCTAGGCCAGAAGCTCCTTACTGGAATACTTTTCTAGTAATAGAGTTTGCTTTTAGAGCCAAGCTTTTAGTTTGCTTTTAGTTGCCAAGTAGAAGATAATGAGATGGTTTTCATTACAGAGTATTTTCACAGATGTTATTCAGGGTAGATCCTTTTGGGATGAGGCACTTAGGAATCTATATGACATCAGTACTTGCCTTTGAAATCTAGGGAGTAATGGGAAGCATAATAACCTTTGATTTACAAGTACATCCTGAAATTGGTGATAGGAGAAGGAGTTAATAAGTTCTATCTCCACTCCTCAAAATTCCTCTACTTTTCCATATGACCAGTAGGCTAACAGTATCCTATCAGTTTAGGAGCAATTTGGGAAATAAGTGGAACAACTAATATATTCTACCATCCTGTTGTCTTGTCTAAGGCTTTCTAGAAGTAACTTTTCACTACTCATTATTGAACATAGTGGTTCCATTAGAAGTGTTAGGAACGAGTGGGTTAAGCTGCTTTCATTTTCTATTCGGCAAAAATATCTGGTCACCTAAATTATGGAGTTACCCCCCACATTGCTTACAACATAGTAGACTAAGCATATATATGACAAAAAATTCAGAAAGAAAGAAGGAAGAAAGGGAGGGAGGGAGCGAAGAAGAAAAGAGAAAGAGAGAAAAAGAGAGAAAAAAGAAAGTAAAGAAGGAATGAAGGCAGGGAGGGAGGGAGGAAGAAAGGCAAGGCAAGTTAAGGCCAAAAGGCAAGGCCAGGGCAAAAGGCCAGGCCAGGTCACACCAGAAAGCAAGGCCATGCCAGAAGGCAAGGCCAGGCCAGAAGGCAAGGCCAGGCCAGAAGGCAAGGCCAGGCCAAAGGTGAGGTTTGGCCAGGCCAGGGAAAAAGGCCAGGCCAGGCCAAAAAGCCAGGCTAGGCCAAAAGGCCAGGCCAGTCCAGGCCAGAAGGCAAGGCCAGACCAAAAGGCCAGGCCAGGCCAGAAGGCAAGGCCAGGACAGAAGGCAAGGCCAGGCCAAAAGTCCAGACCAGGCCAAAAAGCCAGGCCAGGCCAGACCAAAAGCCCAGGCGAGACCAGATCAAAAAGCCAGGCCAGGCCAAAAGGCCAGGCCAGGACAAAAGATGAGGTTTGGCTAGGCCAGGACAAAAAGTCAGGCCAGGCCAAAACGCCAGACTAGGCCAAAAGCCCAGGCCAGTCCAGGCCAAAAGGCCAGGCCAGACCAGGCCAAAGGCAAAGCCAGGCCAACATGCCAGGCCAGACCAAAAGGCCAAAGGGCCATGCCAGGCCAAAAGGCCAGGTTTGGCCAGGCCAGGCCAGTCGAGAAGGCCAGGTCAGGCCAAAAGGCCAGGCCAAAAGGCCAGACTAGGCCAAAATGCCAGGCCAGGCCAGGCCAAAAGGCCAGGCCAGGCCAGAAGGCAAAGCCAGGCCAAAAGGCCAGGACAGGCCAAAAAGGTAAGGCAAGGCAAGGCCAGGCCAAAAGAGAAGGCCAGGCCAAAAGGAAAGGCCAGGAAAAAGGCCAGGCCAGAAGGCAAGGCCAGGCCAAAAGGTCAGTCCAAGCGAGGCCAAAAGGCCAAGGGCCAGGCCAGGCCAAAAGGCCAGGTTTGACCAGGCCAGGCCAGGCCAGGCCAAGAAGGCCAGGCCAGGCCAAAAGACCAGGAGACCAGGCCATAAGGCAAGGCCAGGCCAAAATGCCACGCCAGGGGAGAAGGCCACGGCAGGCCAGGCCGGAAGGAAGTCGAGGGCAGAAGGCAATGCCAGGCCATAAAGCCAGGTCAGAAGGCAAAGCCAGGCCAGAAGGCCAGACCAGGCCAAAAGGCCAGGCCATGCTAAAAGGCCAGGCAAGGCCAGGCCAAAATCAGGCCAGGCCAAAAGGCCAAAAGGCCAGAAGTCCAGGCCAGGCCAGGTCAAAAAGCCAGGCCAGGCCAAAAGACCAGGCCAGGCCAGGACAGAAGGCAAGGCCAGACCAAAAGGCCAAGCCAAGCCAGGCCAGAAGGCAAGGCAAGGCCAAAAGGCCAGGCCAGGCCAAAGGTCAGACCATGCAAAAAGGCCAGGCCAGTCCAGACCAAAAGGCCAAAAGGCCAGGTCAGTCCAAAATTCCAGGCCAGGCCAAGTCAAAAAGCCAGGCCGGTCAAAAGGCCAGGCCAATCCAGGACAAAAGTCCAGGCCAGGCCAAATGGCAAGGCCAGGCCAGGCCAGGCCAAAGGCCAGGCCAAGCTAGGCCAGAAGGCAAGGCCAGGCCAAAAGGCCAGAAGGCAAAGCCAGGCCAAAAGGCAGGCCAGGCCAAAAGGCAAGGGAAGGCAAGGCCAGGACAAAAGGCAAGGCTAGGCCAATAGGCAAGACCAGGCCAAAAGGCCAGGTTTGGCCCTGTCAGACCAGGCCAAAGGCAAGTCCATGCCAGAAGGCCAGGCCAGGCCAAAGAACAGGACAGATCAGGCCAAAAGGCCAAAAGACCAGGCCAGACTAAAAGTCCAGGTCTGGCCAGGTCAAAAAGCCAGGTCAGGCCAAAATTAGACCAGGCCAAAAGGTGAGGTTGGCCAGACCAGGACGAAAGGCCAGGTCAGGCCAAATAGGCTACAAAAGGCCAGGCCAGACCAGGCCATGCCAAAAGGCCAGGTTTGGCCAGGCCAGAAGGTAAGGCCAGGCCAGAAGGTAAGGCCAGGCCAAAATGCCAGATTACGCCAGGCCAGAAGGCAAGAAAAGGCCAAAAGGCAAGGCAAGGCCAAAAGACCAGGCCAAGCCAAAAGGCCAGGCCAGGCCAGAAGACAAGGCCAGGCCAAAAGTACAGGCCAGGCCAGAAGGCAAGGCCAGGCCACAAGGCAAAGCCAGGCCAAAAGGCCAGGCCAGGCCAGAAGACAAGGCCAGGCCAAAGGGACAGGCCTGGCCAAAAGCCAGGCCAGGCCAATAGGCCAGCCCAGGCCAAAAGGCAAGGCTAGGCCAGAAGGCAAGGCCAGTCAACAAGGCCAAGCCAGGCTAAAAGGCCAGGCCAGGCCAGGCCAAAGGCTAAGGCCTAGACCAGGGCAAAAGGCCAGGCCAGGCCAGGCCAAGAGGCCAGGCCAGGCCAGAAGGCCAGGCCAGGCCAAAAAGCCAGGCCAGGCCAAAGGCCAGGCCAGGCCAAAAGGCCAGGCCAGGCCAGGCCAGAAGACCAGGCCAGGCCAAATGCCAGGCCAGGCCAAAAGGCCAGGCTATTCCAGGCCAAAATGCCAAAAGTCCAGTCCAGCTCAAAAGGCCAGGCCAAAAGGCCAGGCCAGGTCAGAACGCAAGGCCAGGCCACAAGGCAAAGCCAGGTCAAAACGCCAGATTAGACCAGAAGGCAAGTCCAGGCCAGAAGACCAGGCCAGGCCAAAAGGCCAGGCAAGGCCAAAAGGTCAGGCCAGGCCAAGAGGTCAGGCCAGGCCAAAAGCCCAGGTGAAACCAGGTCAAAAAGCCAGGCCAGGCCAAAAGGCCAGGCCAGGACAAGACGAGGTTAGCAGGCCAGGACAAGGTCAGGCCAGGCCAAAAGGCCAGACTAGACTAAAGTCCAGGCCAGGCCAGGTCAAAAAGTCAGGCCAGGCCAAAGACCAGGCCAGGTCAAAAAGCCAGGCCAGGTCAAGGGCTAGGCCAGACCAAAAGGCGAGGTTTGGCCAGGCCAGGAGACAAGGCCAGGCCAGGCGAGACCAGGCCAGGCAAGAAGGCAAGGGCAGGCCAAAAGGCCAGGCAAGGGAAGACCAAAGGCCAGGCCAGGCCAAAAGATGAGGTCTGGCCAGGCCAGGCCAGAAGGCCAGGCCAGGCAAGAAGGCAGGCCAGGCCAAAAGGCCAGGCCAGGCCAGGCCAGAAGGCAAGGCCAGGCCAAAAGGCCAGGCCAGGCCAGGCCAGGCCATAAGGCAAGGCCAGGCCAAAAGGCCAGGCCAGGGCAAGGCCAGAAGGCAAGGCCAGGCCAAAAGACCAGGCCAGGCCTAAAGACAAGGCCAGGCCAGGCCAGAAGGCTAAGGCCAGGCCAAAGTCAGACCAGGCCAGGCCAAAAGGCCAGGCCAGGCCAGAAGGCAAGGCCAGGCCAGAAGGCAAGGCTGGGCCAAAAGGCCAGGCCAGAAGGCAAGGCCAGGCCAGAAGGCTAGACCAGGCCAGGCCAAAGGCCAGGCCAGGCCAAAAGGCCAGGCCAGGCCAAAAGGCCAGGTCCCAGGCCAAAAGGCCAAAGGCCAGGCCAGGCCAAATGACAGGCCAGGTCAAGACAAAAGGCCAGGCAAGGCCAGGAAAGGCCAGAAGGCAAGGCCAGGCCAAAAGGCCAGGCCAGGCCAAAAGGCAAGGGAAGGCCAGGCCAGGCCTAAAGGCAAGGCCAGGCCAAAAGGCAAGGCCAGGTCAAAGGCCAGTGTTGGCCATGCCAGGCTAGGCCAAAAGGCCAGGCCAGGCCAGAAGTTTAGGACAGGCCAAAAGGCTAGGCCAGGCCAGGCCAGAGGCAAGGCCAGGCCTAGGCTAGGCCAGGCCAAAAGGCCAGGCCAGGCCAGGCCAGGCCAGGCCAAAAGCCAAGGCCAGGCCAGGGTGAAAGGCTAGACCAGGCCAAGTCAAAGGCCAGGCCAGGCCAAAAGGACAGGCTAGGCCAGAAGGCCAGGCCAGGCCAGGCCAGGCCAGTCAAGGCCAGGCCAGGCCAGAAGGCAAGGCCAGGCCAAAGGCCAGAAGGCAAGGCCAGGCCAAAGGCCAGAAGGCAAAGCCAGGCCAAAGGCAAGGCCAGGCCAATAGGCAAGACCAGGCCAAAAGGCCAGGCTTGACCCTGCCAGGCCAGACCAGAAGGCAAGGCCAGGCCAGAAGGCCAGGCCAGGCCAAAAGACCAAAGACCAGGCCAGGCCAAAGGTCAGGCCAGGCCAGGTCAAAAAGCCAGGCCAGGCCAAAGGCTAGGTTGGCCAGGCTAGGACAAAAGACCAGGTCAGGCCAAAAGGCCAGGCTAGGCCAAAGTCCAGGCCAGGCCAGGCCAAGCCAGGCCAGGCCATGCCAAAGACCAGGTTTGGCCAGGCCAGGCCATAAGGCAAGGCCAGGCCAAAAATGCCAGATCATGCCAGGCCAGAAGGCCAAGGCCAGGCCAGGCCAGACCAGGCCAGGCCAGGCAAGGCCAGGCCAGGCCAGAAGGCAAGGCCAGGCCTGAAGGCAAGGCCAGGCCAAAAGGCCAGGCATAGGCCAGGCCTAAGGCCAGGCCAGGGCAAGGCCAACGCCTGGCCAGGCCAAGTTTAGGCCAGGCGAGGTCAAAAAGCCAGGCCAGGCCAGAAGGCAAGGCCAGTCCAGAAGGCCAGGCCAGGCTAAAAGGCCAGGCAAGGGAAGGCCAAGGCAAGGCAAGGCCAAAAAGCCAGGTTTGGCAGGCCAGGCCAGGCCAGGCCAGGCCAATGAGGCCAGGCCAGGCCAGGCCAAAGGCCAGGCTAGGCTAAAAGGCCAGGATAGGCAAAAGGCCAGATCAAGCCAGGCCAGAAGGCAAGGCCAGGCCAAAGACCAGGCAAGGGAAGGCCAAAGGCAAGGCCTGGCCTTTCCAAAGTGCCAGGCCAGACCAAAAGGCCAGGCAAGGCCAAAAGGCAAGGCTAGGCCAAAAGGCCAGGCCTAGGCCAGGCCAGGCAAGGCCAGGTTTTGCCAGGCCAGGTCAGAAGGCAAGGGCAGGCCAAAAGGCCAGGCTAGGCCAAAGGCCAGGCTAAAGGCAAGGCCAGGTCAAGGCAAGGCCAGGCCAAGGCCTGGTCTGGCCAGGCCAGGCCAGAAAGCAAGGCCAGGCCAAAAGGCCAGGCTAGGCCAGGCAAAGGCATAGGCCAGGCCAAAAGGCCAGGCCAGGCCAGGCAAGGCAAGGCCAGTCCAGGCCAAAAGGCCAGGCCAGGCCAGGCCAGGCCAGGCCAGGCCAAAAGGCCAGGCCAGGCCAGAAGGCAAGGTGAGGCCAGAAGGCAAGCTCAGGCCAAAGGGCCAGACCAGGGCAGACAAGAACGCAAGGCCAGGCCAAAAGACCAGGCCAGGCCAGAAGGCCAGGCCAGGCCAAAAGGCCAGTCCAGGCCAAGACGAGGCCAAAGGCCAGAACAGACCAAGTGTAGACCAGGCTAGGCCAAAAGGCCAGACCAAGCCAAAAGTCCAGGCCAGGCCAGGTCAAGCAACACAAGGCCAAAAGGCCAGGTTTGGCCAGGTCAGGAAAAGGCTAAGCCAGGCCAAAAGGCCCAAGGCCAGACCAGGCCAAAAGCCAAGGCCAGGCCAGGTCAAAAGGCCAGGCCAGGCCAAAGGCCAGGTTTGGCCAGGTCAGGCACAAGGCCAGGCCAGGCCAGGCCAAAGGGCAAGGCCAGGCCAAAGGCCAGGTTTGGCCAGGCCAGGCCAGGCCAAGGCCAGGTTTGGCCAGGTCAGGCCAAGACCAGGCCAAGCCAAAAGGCCAGGCTTGGCCAGGCCAGGCCAGGCAAGTAGACAAGGCCAGGCCAAAGGCCAGGCCAGGCGAGGCCAGAAGGCAAGGCCAGGCCAGAAGGCAAGGCCAGGCCAGAAGGCAAAGCCAGGCCAAAAAGCCAGGCCAGGCTAAGACCAGGTTTGGCCAGGCCAGGACACAAGGCTAGGCCAGGCCAGGCCAGGCAAAGGCCAAAGGCCAGACCAGGCCAGGCCAGAAGGCAAGGCCAAGCCAAAGGCCAGGTTTGGCCAGGTCTAGACCAAAGAGCCAGGCCAAGTCAAAAGGCCAGGTTTGGCCAGGGCAGGCCAAGTAAGAAGACAAGGCCACACTAAAAGGCAAGGCCAGGCCAGGTCAGAAGGCAAGGCCAGGCAAAAAGGCCAAGGCCAGTCCAGGCCAAAAGTCCAGGCCAGGCCAGGTCAAAAAGCCAGGCCAGGCCAAAAGGCCAGGTTTGGCCAGGCCAGGACAAAAGGCCAAGCCAGGCCAAAGGCCACGCTAGGCCAAAGGCCAGGCCAGGCCAGGCCAGAAGGCATGGCCAGGCCAAAGGCCAGGTTGTCCAGGGCAGGCCAGGTCAAAAGGCCAGGCCAGGCCAAAAGACCAGGTCAGGCCAGGACAAAAGGCCAAAAGGCCAGGCCAGTCCAGGCCAAAAGGCCAAGGGCCAGGCCAGGTCAAAAGGCCATGCCAGGCCTAGAAGGCCAGGCCAGGCCAGAAAGCACAGTGAGGCCAGAAGGCCAGGCCAGGCCAGAAGGCAAGGCCAGGCCAGGCCAAAAGGCCAAGGCCAGGCCAGGCCAAAAGGCCAGAGCCAGGCCAAGGCCAGGCCAGGCCAGGCCAGGCCAAAGACAGGCCAGGCCAAAGACAAGGTTTGGCCAGGCTAGGAAAAAGGCCAGGCCAGGCCAAAAGGCCAGGCTAGGCCAAAAGGCTAGGCCAGGCCAGGCCAGAAGGCCTGGCCAGGCCAAAGACCAGGTTTGGCCAGGCCAGGCCAGGTCAAGACCAGGCCAGGCCAAAAGGCCAGGTTAGTCCAGGCCAGGCAGGCCAAAGGCCAGGCCAGGCCAGGCCAAAAGGCCAAGGGCCAGGCCAGGCCAAAAGGCCAGGCCAGGCTAGGAAGGCCAGGCCAGGCCAGAAGGCAAGGTGAGGCCAGAAGGCAAGCCCAGGCCAAAAGGCCAGGCCAGGCTAGAAGGCAAGGCCAGTCCAGGCCAAAGGCCAAGGCCAGGCCAGGCCAAGGCCAGACCAGGCCAAAAGGCCAGGCCAGGCCAGGCCAGGCCAAAAAGCCAGGCCAGGCCAAAAAGGCTAGGCTATGGCCAGGCCAGGCCAAGGCCAGGCCAGGCCAAAAGGCCAGGCTAGGCCAAGGCCAGGCCAGAAGGCATGGCCAGGCCAAAAGGCCAGGTTGTCAAGGGCAGGCCAGGTCAAAAGGCCAGGCCAGGCCAAAAGGCCAGGTCAGTCCAGGCCAAAGGCCAAGGCCAGGTCAGGCCAGGCCAAAAGGCCAAGGCCAGGCCAGGCCAGGCCAAGGCCAGGCCAGCATAAAGGCCAGGCCAGGCCAAAAGGCAAGGTCAGGCCAAAAGGCCAGCCTAGGCCAAAAGGCCAGGCCAGGCCAGACAAGAAGGCAAGGCCAGGCCAAAAGACCAGGCCAGGCCAGAAGGCCAGGCCAGGCCAAAAGGCCAGGCTAGGCCAAAGGCCAGGCCAAAAGGCTAGACCAGGCCAAAGGCCAGGCCAGGCCAGGCCAGGCCAGGCCAAAGGCCAGGCCAGGCCAGGCCAAAAGGCCAGGCCAGGCCAGAAGGCCAGGCCAGGCCAGAAGGCAAGGCTAGGCCAAAAGGCCAGGCCAGGCCAAAAGGCCAGGCTAGGCCAGGCCAGAAGGCAAGGCCAGGCCAAAAGACCAGGCCAGGCCAGAAGGCCAGGCCAGGCCAAAAGCCAGGCCAGGCCAAAAGACCAGGCCAAAAGGCCAGGACAGGCCAAAAGGGCAGGCCAGGCCAGGCCAAAAGGCCAAAGGCCAGACCAGGCCAAAAGTCAAGGCCAGGCCAGGCCAGGTCAAAAAGCCAGGCCAGGCCAAAAGGCCAGGTTTGGCCAGGTCAGGACAAAAGGCCAAGCCAGGCCAAAAGGCCACACTAGGCCAAAAGGCCAGGCCAGGCCAGGCCAGAAGGGAAGGCCAGGCCAAAGGCCAGGCTAGGCCAGGGTAGGCCAGGCTATGGCCAGTGAGGCCAGGCCAAAAGGCCAGGCCAGGCCAAAGGCCAGGTTTGGCCAGGTCCGGCCAAAAAGACCAGGCCAAGCCAAAAGGCCAGGTTTGGCCAGGGTTGGCCAGGCAAGAAGACAAGGCCACACTAAAAGGCAAGGCCAGGCCAGGTCAGAAGGCAAGGCCAGGCAAAAAGGCCAGGCCAGTCAAGGCCAAAAGGCCAAAAGGCCAGTCCAGGCCAAAAGTCCAGGCCAGGCCAGGTCAAAAAGCCAGGCCAGGCCAAAAGGCCAGGTTTGGCCAGGCCAGGCCAAAAGGCCAAGCCAGGCCAAAAGGCCACGCTAGGCCAAAGGCCAGGCCAGGCCAGGACAGAAGGCATGGCCAGGCCAAAAGGCCAGGTTTGTCCAGGGCAGGCCAGGTCAAAAGGCCAGGCCAGGCCAAAAGGCCAGGTCAGTCCAGGACAAAAGGCCAAAAGGCCAGGCCAGTCCAGGCCAAAAGGCCAAAGGGCCAGGCCAGGCCAAAAGGCCATGCCAGCCTAGAAGGCCAGGCCAGGCCAGAAGGCAAGGTGAGGCCAGAAGGCAAGCTCAGGCCAAAGGCCAGACCAGGCCAGACAAGAAGGCAAGGCCAGGCCAAAAGACCAGGTCAGGCCAGAAGGCCAGGCCAGGCCAAAGGCTAGTCCAGGCCAAAAGACCAGGCCAAAAGGCCAGAAAGACCAAAGTCCAGGCCAGAAGGCAAGGCCAGGCCAGAAGGCAAGCCAGGCCAAAAAGCCAGGCCAGGCCAGAAGGCCAGGCCAGGCTAAAGGCCAGGTCAAGACAGAAGGCCAGGCCAGGCCAAAAGGCCAGGCCAGGCCAAAGACCAGGCCAAAGGCCAGGACAGGCCAGGCCAGGCCAGGCCAGGCCAAAAGGCCAGGCCAAGCAAAAAGGCCAGGCTAGGCCAGGTCAAGGCCAGGCCAGGCCAAAAGGCCAGGTTTGGCCAGGCCAGGCCAGGCAAGTAGACAAGGCCACACCAAGGCAAGGCCAGGCCAGGCCAGAAGGCAAGGCCAGGCCAAAAGGCCACGCCAGTCCAGGTCAAAAGGCCAAAAGGCCAGTCCAGGCCAAAAGGCCAGGTCAGGCCAGAAGGCAAGGCCAGGCCAAAAGGCAAACCCAGGTCAAAAAGCCAGGCCAGGCTAAAAGACCAGGTTTGGCCAGGCCAGGATAAAGGCCAGGCCAGGCCAAAAGTCCAAAAGGCCAGACCAGGCCAAAAGTCAAGGCCAGGCCAGGTCAAAAAGCCAGGCCAGGCCAAAGGCCAGGTTAGGCCAGGCTCAGGCCAAAAGGCCACACTAGGCCAAAAGGCCAGGCCAGGCCAGAAGGGAAGGCTAATCCGGAAGGCCAGGCCAAAAGGCCAGGTTTGGCCAGTGTAGGCCAGGCCAAAAGGCCAGGTTTGGCCAGGTCCGGCCAAAAGACCAGGCCAAGCCAAAAGGCCAAGTTTGGCCAGGGCAGGCCAGGCAAGAAGACAAGGCCACACTAAAAGGCAAGGCCAGGCCAGGTCAGAAGGCAAGGCCAGGCAAAAAGGCCAGGCCAGTCAAGGCCAAAAGGCTAAAAGGCCAGTCCAGGCCAAAAGTCCAGACCAGGCCAGGTCAAAAAGCCAGGCCAGGCAAAAAGGCCAGGTTTGGCCAGGCCAGGACAAAAGGCCAAGCCAGGCCAAAAGGCCACGCTAGGCCAAAAGGCCAGGCCAGGCCAGGTCAGAAGGCATGGCCAGGCCAAAAGGTCAGGTTTGTCCAGGGCAGGCCAGGTCAAAAGGCCAGGCCAGGCCAAAAGGCCAGGTCAGTCCAGGACAAAAGGCCAAAGGCCAGGCCAGGCCAGGCCAAAAGGCCATGCCAGCCTAGAAGGGCAGGCCAGGCCAGAAGGCAAGGTGACCAAAAAGCAGGGGGGGACTCTTAGCTCGCTCTAGCTCCATCTTACACAGAGGAACATCAGCTCCAAGCTCCATCTTGCTTGGAGCTCCTTCTTGTCTGAGCTTAATCTGCTCTGAGTTCCATCTTGCTCAGAGCTCCATCTGCTCAGAGCTCTATATGCTCAAATCTCCATTTTGCTCAGAGCTCCAATCACTCCAAGCTCCATCTTGCTCTGAGCACCGTCTGCTCTGAGCTCCATTTTGCTCTGAGACCATATGCTTGGAGCTCCATCTTACTCTATGTAACATCTGCTCTGAGGTTCATAATGCTCAGAGCCCCATCTCACCTGGAGCTTCATCTGCTCTGAGCTCCATCATGCTTGGAGCTCCATCTTGCTCAGAAGACCATCTTGCTCTCAGCACCATCTGCTCCATGTATGTTTTTTGCAAGCATTATTCACAATAGGAAAGACATGGGACCAACCCATATGCCCATCAATGATAGAATGGAAACGATAGAAGAAAATGTGCTACATATACACCATGGAATACTATGCAGCCATAAAAAGGTATGAGATCACGTCCTCTGCAGGGATATGGATGAAGCTGGAAGCCATCATCCTCAGCAAACTAACACAGGAAAAGAAAACCAAACACTGCATGCTCTCACTCATAAGTGGGAGCTGAAGAATGAGAACACATTTTAATACTACTACATCCTCTGAATATGATCTCTGTTTCTCTTAACAAAAGATATTTCTATACTTTTTAATTTTTTTTCTCTCAAAAGAATTGTGGCTTCTCCTGTCTGTGCCAGTTTAGGGTACAGGTTGACTACCCCACCTTGAAATGACCCACTCCATGTCCACACATGGTTGGTCCCTCCTGTCAACTGTTTGTTCACAGATTCCTACCACCTGTGGGTCACTTGAGGGGGAGGTGACCTCACATAGCACTGCACGAGGCAAATCAACTGAAATAATTACTGAAACAACGTGTGTATCTGGTTATTTCAAAGAATAAATAGGAGTCAGTTGGAGGTAATAAGGTTTCAGCAATGTCAGTAAGATCTTAGATGACCAAGAATGACCCTGTGGACCCCAAGAACAAATTACAATATGGACCATGCCACAAAAATCTCACCCATCAGACAACAGCAAAGGATGCTCTGGCTCAAATGGTAAATGTCCTCTCTTGATGTGTGAAAATACACGGACAGCAGGAGACACAAACATCCGGGAGACAAAGGCTTTGCTGCATATCTGTGGGCCTCAGCCTCCAGTGAGACACTCAGAGCCAACCTCTCCACTGTTACCACTGCTGCTTTTATTGTACAGCACATTTTTTCATTCTAGTTTTTGAATTCTGTACTTCATTGTTCTTTGTCTAGTTATGAATCAACACCATACTCTCAATTTCCAACAATTTACAATACACGAGAGGAAAAGTTCTTTTATATATTCAGACTGTGATGGATATTTTTATGTATTCTTCTTTGCAATACATTTTCTCATCTCCAGAGCACAATCAGATAGTAGCTATAATAGAGTCAAGCTTTATTTATCAATTCATTAAAGCAGCATTGACCTCTTGATACTGTTAAATATACTTTTCTAAAATTTGGGTTTCATTATCTTTTATCTGTACAAAGCCATTTCATATTTAATTCATTTTTACAGCAATTCTGATTTAAATTTTTAAAATATCCTATGCTGTAGAATCCTGACAAGTGTCCTTTTACATCTATGATCATGAACACATGGCATTCTCATTAACTCTATGAATGCGGTTAATAGTATTAGTGGATTTCCTAATGCTGAGTCTTGCATGCACTCCTGCCATAAAGGATTTCTGGTCACGCTATACTATCCTAATGTGTTGATACAATGGCTTCTAATATTTATAACTTTTACTTTTATGTCCCTATGTCCTATTTGTCTGCAGTATTCTATGTGTCTCAATCCAGTTAATGATCTTATTATCACTCTTATATACCCTTCCAAAATTTTGGGGGGGAATCTTTAACTGCTTTATAACTCTTACATAGTTTAAGTGACATCTGTTTACTGAAAGCATTTTTTTTTTTTTTTTTTTTTTAAATGGGGTCTCACTCTGGCCCCCAGGCTGGAGTGCAATAGCACGACCTTGGCTCGCTAAAACCTCTGCCTCCCAGGTTAAAGCTATCACCTGCCTCAGCTCCCGAGTAGCTGGGATTACAGATGCGGGCCACCATGCCCTGCTAATTTTTGTATTTTTAGTGAAGATAGGGTACTACCATGTTGACCAGGCTGGTCTCGAACTCCTAACTTCAGGTGATTTGTCCACCTCAGCCTCCCAAAGTGCTGGGATTACAGGCATGAGTCACTGCGCCTAGCCTACTGAATTTTTTTTACTGGAACGTATTCGTGCATGAGAGCCCTCTTTTGATAAATGTCTTTGCTATTTCTATTATTTCATTAACATTTACCCCTATTGAGATAGATGATGAACTGATGAACCACCTGACTGGTACTGTGTTCACAATATTGTTAAACACAGTAAATGTAGGTATTTTTCTAGATAATCAAGGTTGAAAGCTAAAAAAAAAAGAAAAAAAGAAAAACATACATACAAGAAAACAAAACAAAACCTAGCCTGACCCTCTGCATCCATTAGTGACATAAACACAGAAAGATAACCCAATGGACCAAATGAGAGAGCCAGATAATCAGACCAAAATTATATAAACTCATTTTCCAGAAATACACCAAAGGCACTCAGGTTGAGAAACCTGGGTATTCACGTGCAGAGGACTGAAGTAAGACCCTTATGTTGCACAAGGACACAAACATCAACACAAAACCAACTCAACACCTAAGTTTAATCCTGAAACTAAAAAAGCTCTCAGGAAAAAACACAGGGTGAGTGTGTATTTTGGGAAAACTTGAATCTGTGCACACCAGTTGAAAAAGAAAAAATTAGGATGAATATACCCATAAACAACACAACGCCTTCACCATCTCTCTCACTTTATTTCCCAATGGGACACAGAAATCATTGCTAACAAAAGCAAATATAAACAGGTTAGACAAAGGACAACTTTAAAATTTATCAACAAGGAGAAAACAATGAACCCAAAGAAAAGGCACCCTACAGATTGGGATAAAATTATAGAAAATCATGTATCCGAAAGGAACTGTTATCTAACATACGCAAGAAACTAAAGGTACTAAGTGGGCAAAATGATAAAATAACTAAAACCTGTATTTATCCAAACAACCTGCTACTGGCATAAAAACAGAAAGGCTACCCAATGGACAGAATGAGGGAGTCCCTTATGCCACCCAAATGAATGTACGGTGAACACATTTTTCAAAAGAACACGAAGATACAATGAGAAAAGGAAAGTCTGTTCAATAAATGATTCTGAGCAAACTGAATGACCATATGAAAAACAGTGAAAGAGGACAAAAATCAATGTAAATTACATTGAAGACCTAAACTCAATCTTGAAACCACTTACTTCCCTCAGGAAACAAAGGGTGAGCATCTTTTACAAGAATAATCTATGCACACAAGTTGCAAAATGTAAAATATAAAAAGAAAAAGAAAAATTAGAAGGAAAAAAACCATAGACAATGCCATGGATTGGCAATCTTTTTCACTGTTTTTAACTGCCCACAGAAGTCACCACTAACATGTAACCATGTGGAACTACAGAAAACATCGGATCTTATGCAGGGAAAAGAAAACAATGAACAGAAGAGAAGGTGCCTCACAGACTGAAAGAAAACTATGGAAAATCCTGTCTTTGAAAGGGGTCATTATAAAATTTGTGCAAGAAACTAACACTACCATGTGGGGGGGGGAAACAAAAACAGAAACAAAAACAAACACCCAAGCAGAGTCTGGGCAAAGGACCTGAATAGACATGTCTGCAAAGCGGATGTGAAACTGACTCACAGGTAAAAGAAAAGTCTCTCAAAAGCGCTAATCCTCACAAGAATGTCAAGGAAAACCGCACTGAGATACCACTTCCATCCACATAGAATGAATGTTACCTAAAAAAGAAATAAAAGTTTTAAAAGGAAACAACTAGTATAGACTTTCAGAAGGGGAAACTCTTCTCATACACTATTGGTGGGAATGTCAATGTCTACACACACTAGGAAAAACAGCTGGAAGTGCCTCAAACAAAGTAAAAATGCCATTTCATCTAGCCATCATTCCATTCCTATGTGGAAGAGATACCTGCCTTGCCCTCCGTACTGCAGTACTCACGATAGCCAAGATAGGAAATACACCTACCTGTTCATCCATTGATGAAGGGATGAGGAAACTGCAATACACATCCAGAGCAGAATATTCTTCAATCATAGAAATGGGTGAAATCTCATCACTTGCAGCCACGTGGAAAAACCTGAGGAACATTATGTTAAATGAAATAAGCCAGGCAGAGAAAGGCATATACTGCATGATCCCATGCACGTGGAATCTAAAACACTTGACCTCACAGAAGTAGAAAGTTCAACAGTGGTTACCAGAGGCTGTGGGGGAAGAGGGGGCCTAGGCAGGGATTGGTAATGGGTACAAAGTTACCCTTAGAAAACTGAGATCAGTCCTGCCCTTCTCTGCTATAGCAGGGTGACTAGGGTTAATATTGTAGTGAATTTTCCAAATAGCTGAAAAGGATTCTGAGTATCATCTCCACAGACAAATAATACCTAGAGGACTTGATAGATGCTAAATATTGTGACTTGATCAATATGCTAGGTGTACCCATATCAAAATGGCCCCTGTATCTTCTAGTTATATACATATACTCTAGGGTAACCTCTTTTTTTTTTTTAAAGGATACCAATGATGCTAAAATTTACATGGAACCATGAAACACCCTGAATTTCAAAGCAACCCTGAAAATACAAAGTACACGGAATGCATCACTGTCCTCCATTTGAAATTATATTGAAAAGCCAGTTATCTAAACAATAGATGACTGGCACTAACCGAGAAACCCAGACCAACAGACAGAATGAGGGAGCTCAATCACAAACCCAAATTCCTAGGTAGTGTACACGTTTTGTAAAAGAACACCAAAGACACAACGAAGAAGGGGGAATCTGTTTAGTAAATGGATTTGAAAACTGGATATCCCTACATAAGTAAAATAGGACCCCTATTGTGTAAAAAGACCAAGGATTAACTCAAAATGAATTAGAGACTCATTAACAAAAGTTGAAAGCATCAAACTCTTCCAATGAGAAGACATACGGTGTGGGTATATTTAGGTCAATGTGGATCTGTGCTCACAGTGTGTCAAAACAAAATAAAAAATACAGGGGGGGAAAAACTCATAGGTGATGGACTAGTTTGGTCATGATTCTGTTTTTCCTCATCAGTCACCTACATCAAAGGACAACAAGAAAACAGACACATGTGGGACTGCATCATATGTTAGAGTTTGTGCCCAAGCAGACTTTTTAAAAATCCATAAATAAAATAAAAAATTATCCTGAAGTTTACAAGAAAGGTTTCGGCAAACCTACATCTGATGAAAGGTTGTCTTCAAAATGTCTAAGCAACAATCACTACTTACTAGCAAAAACACAAAAGAGAAACTAATAACTAAACAAAATGGGGCCAAAGAACCTAAATAGACATTTCTGCAAAGAAGACATAACATTGAAAACAAGTTTTAAAAACTTAGATAACATCACAAATCATGAGAAAGAGGTAAATCAAAACAACACACATCATCTCACTATAATTCATAGGGATGTTATCAAAGCAATAAAATACATTAAAAGAGACACAAATGCTGGTGTAAATTTCCACAGAGGAACTCATTTGGTAAGAATGTTAATCAGTATACATACTACAGAAACCAGTGGGAGGTTCCTCCAAAAGTTTAACCTATACCTACCACTTCATCTAACAAGTTTACTACTAAGTATACTTTCAGGGCAAAAGAAATCAGTCCATGCAAGAGACATCTGCCTTCCTATGTGGACTGCAGCACTATTCACAATTGCCAAGACAAAGAATAGACTTACCTGCCCATCCACAGATGAAGGGAGGATACCTGGTGGATGTACACAAATAGAATCGTCTTCAGCCAGAAAACCAGAATGAAATTTCATCATTTGGAGCCACACTGTTGAACCTGGAGGACATCATGGTATATGACCTAAGACAGGCAGAAAAAGAAAAACTAATGTAGAATCCAAAATAAAAGACTTCATGCATAGGCTGGGAGGTACATAGTGTTACTAAAGGTTGGAGGGAAGAAGGGGCATGGGCAGAGATGAGAAATAGGAGGCACAAAGTTACACTTAGATGAGAGGAATGAATTGTTCCTCGATGTTCCACAGCCAAGTGACCAGAGGTTAACACAACATCACACCCTTTTCACAAAATCTGAGAGATTCCAAATGTTTTCACCACAAAGAAATTAACAACTGGTTCTGATAATAGAGGCTCTAAATATCCTGATTTTATCATTCCTCTGTGTCTCCATTAATCAAAATGCCCCACTCTAACTCCCCCCCCCATTGTATACCTTTACTATATGACCAACCTTTTAAAAACTATGTAAATACGCAATGCTAAAATTCATGTGGACCACAAAACACACTGAATTTCCAAAGCAATCCTGAGAAATCCAAACTACCTCAGTTGTGTCACACTTCCTGATGTTAAATTTCATTGAAAAGCTAGGGACCCCATTCCACACAGAGCGGTGGAACAGATTAGGGGACCCAGACGTAAACCCTCACCCCTAACACCATCTGATCTTCAACAAAATCCACAAAAATAAGCTTTGGAGAAAGGACTCCCTCCTTTCAATAGATGGTGCTGGCATAAATGACTAGCCAGTTGCAGAAGAAAAACAGTGGGCCCCGTGTCTCACGGTGTACAGACATAAACTCAAGATGAATGAAAGATGTAAATGCAAGACCTCACATGTGAAAAGCCTGCAAGAGAACCTAGAAACACCCTTCCTGACAGAGGATTTGGCACAGCATGGATGTGTCTCAGTCTCCAAAAGCAAGTGCAACTAAAACAATTATTGCCCAGTGGCACCTAATACACAAAAGAGCTGCTGCACAGAAGAAATGACCAACAGAGTCAACAGACAGCCTGCACAATGGGAGAAAAATGTTCCCACACATGCATCTGATGAAGGCTAATATCCAGGATCTACCTTAAAGATGTTAAGCAAATAAATCAGCAAAACAAAAACTCAACGAAGAAAGGGCAAGGGGCATGAAAACATGCACCTCAAAAGAAGGCTTACAGCAACCAACAGACATGAAACATTTCTCTACCTCAGTCATCATCAGAAAAAGGCAAAGCAAAAGGCCCACGAGATAGTATATCACACTGGCCAGAATGACGATTAGGACACAGTCCACAAGAACGAATGCAGGCGAGGCAGAGAAGAGGGATGCTGCTCTGCTGCTGGTGGAAATGCAAACCAGTTCAGACACCATGGAAAGCAACGTGGGGATTTCTCAAATGACTTTCTCCACATCACTAATACTCACAAAAATGTCCATGAAAACCATGCTAAGATTCCGTCTCCTTCCACTCACTATGAATACTACCAAAAACAAAACACAAATTTTTGAAGGCGACAACTAGTGTAGACTTACAGAAAGGTAACCTCTTCAACACTATTGGTGGAGATGTAAACTAGTATACACACTATGAGAAACAGCAAGAGGTTCCTGAAAAACTTCTCAGTACAACTACCATGTCAGCTAGCAGCCCCACCACTGGTTCCACATTTAAAGCAGTTGAAATCCCTGGGCTCAAGAGAGCTATCTGCCTTCCATGGGTACTGAGGCACTTGTAACTGTGGCCAAGGTACAGAACCAACCTACCTGTCCACACACAGCTGCAGGGATGAAGAAACTGCTGTACAGATACACCACGGAGTATGTTCCAGCCATAAAGCTCTGGGAAATCCTGCCATCTGCAGCCACATGAAGAAACCTGGAGAACATCAGGTCCAACGAATGAGCCTGGTAGACAAAGGCCCATTCCACATGATCTTAGGCATGCAGACTGAAAACATCTTCATCTCCTAGAAGCAGAAAGTTCAATAGGGGTTACTACAGGTCACTGGGAAGATGGAGAGGGTCTGGGAAGGAATCAGTAATGCGTAAAAAGTTACCCTCAGATGAGAGCAATCAATTCTGGTCTTCTATTCCACAGCAGTGTGACTGGCCTTAACACAAATGTATCATATGTCTCAAAGTAGCTAGAGGAAAATATTCTGAATGTTGTTACCACACAAAAAAATCATAACTATACGAGGTGAAGAGATGCTAAATGACCCAATTTGATCATTACTCAACATACAAATGTATCAAAATCTTCCCTGTACCCTCTAATTATATACATTTATATACGGCAAATGGTGTTTTAAGATATATAAAGAAAACAATGCCAAAATTCTCATGGAAATGTGAAACACCCTGAATTTCCAAAGTTATCCTGAGAAACACAAACCATGTGGCATGTATCACATTCCCTAAGTTCTAGTTAAATGAAAACCCCTAGTTAACCAACCCATATGTTACTGGTAAACACAGAGAAATACAGACCAGTGAGCAAAATGAGGGCGTTCAATAATAAACACAAATTTATATAGAGTGAACACATTTTTCAAAACACTACCAAACTGACACAATGGGGAAGGTTTTCAAAACTAGGTATCCATATGCAAAAGAATAATACAGGACTCTTATGGTATGAAATACACAATAATCAACTGAAAAGGATTAAAGATTATACACAAAACTTGCAACCATAAAGCTCCTATAAAGACAACCTCGGGTGTGCGTATATTTATTGCAACTTGGATGTATGCTCACGATTTGCAAAAACTAACAAAAATACAAGGAAAAGAAAATCATGGACAATGGACTGCTTTGGTAGTGATTTTGTTTTTTCTTCATTAGCAACCAACAGCACAGCTAACCAAGAAATTATACACATGTGGGGCCACGTCAAACTGAAGAGTTTGTGCCTAACAAACAATGAACAAAATGAAAAAGCATACTAAAAATTGTAAGAAAAGTTTGGGCAAACATTCAGTTGGATAAGGGGTTATTTTTGAAAAGGTACAAGCCAGTAACACTACCAGCTGGCCAAAAATAAAAAACAAAACAAAACAAACAAACAAACTAGCAGAAAAATAACCAAACCAAATAACCTGAAGAGATATTTGTGCAGACAAGAAACTGACGCAACATTTGCAAAAATGTGGTTACCATTACTACGCATGAGAAAAATGAAGATCAAAACCACACTCAGGTCTTATCTCACTCCAACTAGAATGAATGTTACAAACAGATTAAAATATTTAAAAAGACAACTTCTAGTATGAATTTCCACAAAGGGGAACTGTTTGTGGAAATGTAAATTAGTATTAACGCTATAAAAAACAGTTGGGGGTCCTGCAAATAAATAGAAAAGAAAAATACCATACCATCTAGCATTCCCACTTCTGGGTATACATTCAACCTACCTGTCCATCCACAGATAAAGGGATCAAGAAACTCTCGTAAGCATACACTAGGGAATATTCTTCGGCCACCAAAATGATGAAACAGTGTCATGTGGAGCAACCCAGATGAACCTGGAAAACATTATGTTAAACATAATGAGCTGGGCCAAGAAAGACAAACACTGAATCTTAAGATGTCTATCTTAAAGAGGTAGAAAGCACAATATTGGTTACCAGGGTCTGGGAGATAGATGGGGAGTAGGGATTGGTTATGGAAGCAAAGTTATCTTAACCTTAAAGGAATAAATCTGAGTGTTCGCCTCCTCAGCCTCGTGACTGGAGTTAACAATATTATATTTTTCAAAAGAACAAGAAAGGAGAATTTTGAGTGTTCTCGCCACACAAAAATAATACCTTATGAGGGAATAGAGATCCTAAGTACCCTGATCGGATCATTACCCAATCTACATGTGTGAAAATGTACCCCTAATTATGCACCTTTGTGTTGCAAAAAAAAAAGTTAACAGAAATAAATACATATTGCTAAAAATCACAGGGAACCATAAAAGCAATTCATATCTAAAGGAATCCTGAGAAATACAATCAAAGTGAGGACCCACAATCCTTGATATTAAATCACACTGCCAAGCTGCAGTTATGCAGCACATATATGGTACTTGGATAAAAACAATACCTAGAACTGTGGACAAAAATGGGGAGGACAAAACAAGATCAATGCAAATATGGACATAGTCAACTCACTTTGATAAAGACCACCACAGTGTGGAAGGCAGAGGCTGCTCAATGAATACCTTTGAGAAAAATGATATCTGGATGCAGAAGAGAGAAACAGGACCCTTATTTTACATGATATATGAAAATCAACCCCCCCCCGCCAGCAAAAAACAAACAAACAAAAAAAACTCCGAAGACCTGAACAAAAGACCATAAACCACAAAATGTTTTTAACTAAAACACAGGTTGAGCATATATTCTGGGTCACTTGAATCTCTGCTCACCTTTGCAAAGAGAAAAAGAAACACCCTGGAAGAAAAACCTCATTGACAATTAAATGCTTTGTCACTGATACGTATTTTCTTATATGGGTGACCAAAATTACATGCATACAACGCAAAAATAAACATGGACTACATCAACCTGAAAAGTTTCTGCACAGCAAAGAAACTACTTTCCAAATAAAAAAAGGCATCCTATAGATTAGGCAAAAATTTCAGGTAATCATGTAATTCATGAGTTGTCATCTAAGGTGTACACAAAAAACACTACAAAGTAGCAAAAGAATCTAATATTTCTCAAAGGACCCGAACAGACAATTCTGTGACATAAAATCGAACAACAGATAAAATGTCCTCAAAATTAACTAGCCAACAAAGTTAACTGTGTGTGGTTTAATTGAAAACCACACAGATAATCTCACACTTATTGAATATTCCTAGAAAGTTTTTTAAAAATAGGAGAGGCCAGGCTCGGTGGCTCATGCCAGTAATCCCAGAACTTTGGGAGTCCGAGGCAGCAGATCACCTGAGGTCAAGAGTTAGAGACCAGCCTGATCAATATGGCGAAACCCCATCTTTACTACTGATACAAAAATTAGCCTGGTGTGGTGGCGGGCCCCTGTAGTCCCAGCTACTCAGGAGGCTGAGACAGGAAAATTGCTTGAACCTGGGAGCACAGGTCGCAGTTAGGCCAGATGGCACCACTGCACTCCAGCCTGGGCAGAGCGAGATTGTCTCCAAAGGAAAAAAAAAAAAAAAAGGAACGCGGGTATGGTTTTGGAGAAAAGGGAACTCATACACTGTAGAACTATAAATGAAAATGAAAATCAGAATACACACCACGGAAAACAGGTAAATACCTGCAGACTCCTCAAAGAATTGACACTACAGATGTCACCTGCTCTATTGTGTTCTAGCGAGGTCTCTTTCTAAAGGTCCTGAAACATCAAAATAACCCTGGACCTCAGCTCAAAGGGCCAGGGGCTTGGAGGGTCCCAGGTCCCGCGCTTCACCGCGGCCTCTGGGCCAGGCGCTCCTATACGCTGGACGCGGGTCACACACCGTTCCCGGCCAGGGTGTGCATGCTGGGGAGGCCAGGACCCCACAACCGCCGCCACGCAGACTACTGGGGCCCAGATGCCCACAAGGAGTTAGGGCCCAAAAGTGAGTGGCAGGGAAGGAGCAGGGAGGCCCGGAGGGTTCCCGGTGGGGTCCATGCCCCGCCACTTACCGCGGAAACCTGCCTCCTGCTCCCCCATCACATGGAAGCCACCACGGCTTCTCCGAAGCTCGCTGGGACCAGGCGGCCGCTTCTGGACGCTGCTGCTTCTGCTCGCTGGGACACCAACTCCGCTTTGGACGCGGATCGCTTCCGCTGGCTGGGACCGACGCGGCCTTCTGGACCGACTCCCTTCCGCGGCGGACCGCACGCCGCCGCTTCTGACACGGGCTTCTGCTGGCTGGACCAACCGCCGCCGCTTCTGACGCCGGGGCTTCTGCTGGCTGGGACCGCACCGCCGCTGCTTCTGGACCCGACTCTTTGCTGGCTGGGACCGCATGCCGCCGCTTCTGGAGCGGGCTTCTGCCGGCTGGACTGCACGCCGCCCTTCTGGCGCCACTGGCCACGCCCGCTTCTGGACGACTTCTGCTGGCTGGACCACACCGCCGCCCTCTGAGTTCTCCGGCTGGCCCACCGCCCCCTTCTGGGCGCTTCTGCTGGCTGACCCACCCCGCCGTTTGGACCACTCCGCTTCCGGCACCCACCCCGCCGCTTTGGACGCTGACTCTGCTTCTGCTGGCTAGGACTACGCCCCCGCCTCTGGCCTCTGCTTTTGCTTACTCCGACCACCTACCCACTACTTCTGGTCACTTCAACGACGCCGCGGCTTCTGCCGTGGCCCCGCGGGAAGTGCCGTCTGGGCTTCCGTAGAGGCGCGCACGCCGGCAGCGTCCCTAGCGACTGGTTGACGCACCACCCCCTCTTAAAGGGGCCGTGGCTCGGACTGCACAGAAGCAGCTTCGCCTTGGGGCACAGGCTGAGCCTCTGCCCAGCCCCAGCAGTGGACGAAAGGGCCCCAGTCTCTCCTCCCGGCTCTAGGGCCCTAGAGGTGGCAGGAGTGGAGCCCTGTGACCCCAGCCCCGAGATCAGCTCCCTTTGCCTCGGGAGCTTCCAGGACCTGCCCCTGCCCTCCTCTGGACCTCAGCTTCACGATCTGCAAAGGAAGCGGCCTGGCCGGAGCTCTGGGGTCCCTCAAGCGCGGCGCCTCAGGATGCAGGGCGGGCTCCCTTGTCCCTCTGCAGAGGGGGCCCTTAGAACCACGGAAAGCTGGGGGCCAGAGCGACAGTCCCGAGGGCAGCAGGGCCTCCCCCGGCCTCCCTCCCTGTCCGCATCCGTCCTGTGGGAGCCCGGGGGCCTCGCTAGGGCCCAGACACCCGCGGCCTCACCGGGGCTGCCTGGGTCACCCGGCTCCCCAGGAGGCAGGCAGGGGCCCTGGGGTCCAGCGCTGCCGCACCTCAACTCCATCCTAGGTCAGTGCCCGGAGGGGCCCTGCAGACTGGACCCAGCCAGCCCCTTCCCAGGGGAGAGGGACCCGCATCGCATCTGTCTCTGTGACACCCACGGGAGGGCCGTGCTGGCCTCTCCCGGGGATCTGGGGCGAGGGGGGGGAATCCCAGCCACCTGGCCATCATGCTGAAACCTCGTCTCTACTACAAACACAAAAATTAACCGGGGGTGGTGGCGCCTGCCTGTAATCCCAGCTACTGGAGGGGCTGAGGCAGGAGAACCGCTTGAACCCGAGGAGGAGGTTGCAGTGAGCCAAGATCGCACCACTGCACTCCAGCCTGGGCGACAGAGCAAGTCTGTGTCAAAAAAGGAAAGAAAAGAGCAGGCCTCTCAGTCAGTGGACCAAGACCCTTGACAACTGTCACTCACCAGGTCTCTTAACCTGATTGGTCCTTGGTCCAGCTCATCGCCTCAGAGACTGTGTCCTTGTACATCAGCTGGGTCTTGTAGAAGCCAGGAGTTCTTAATATGGTGGAGTACATAGCTACAATAAAAAAAAATCATTAGAAATGTATTCTTACTTGTTAAAAATAATATTTTAGGGCTGGGTGCGGTGGCTCACACCTGTAATCCCAGCACTTTAGGAGGCTGAGGCAGGTAGATCATGAGTAAGGACTTTGAGACCAGCCTGGCCAACATGGTGAAACCCCTTCTCTACTAAAAATATGAAAATTAGCTGGGCGTGGTGGTGTGTACTGTAATCCAGCTACTCGGGAGGCTGAGCAGGAGAATTGCTTGAACCTGGGAGGTGGAGGTTGCAGTGAGCCAGGACCGCACCACTGCACTCCAGTCTGGGTGAATAACACCTTAAAAGACTTGGGAAGGAAAAGATTATTTAAACAAAATACAAATGACACCAATAACTAAAAATGATTAACTTAAACTTAGTTAAAATTCAGAAATCCTATTAAAGACACCATTAACCTGGTTAAAAACAAAAAAGGCAAAACAGGGACTTGAGGAAAGTAATTGTTACCAACTAAACTGGAGCTTCCCAAAATTCAGAGATCGTTAACCCCTAATATGACTGCATCCAAATGCAGGGTCTTTAAAGAGATAATTAAGATTAAATGAGGTCATCAGGGTTGAGCCCCAATGTGATAGAATTGGTATCTGTATAGAAAAAGGACACCAAGAATGTGCTTTCACAGATAAATTTTCTTCCAAAATTTTTATTGTCTTAGCATTCACATTTAGTCTACTGTCTAAAATAGATAAATTATTGTGTGAGCACCTTGTGAGAAGGTGACATCTCTAAACCAGGAAAAAGGAACAAGCCTTACCCGCACCTTGACCTTAGACTTCAAGCCTCCAGCACCATGCGAAAATAATTTTCTGTGGTTTTCCGTTATGGCAGTGCAAGCAGAACAATACACTATTTAGACTACAATTATCTGACTAAAGACCTTTATTCAGAATATAAAAGTACTCTTCTAAGTCTACAAGTAAAAGGTCAGAAACCTCATTTAAAATAAGCAAAAAAGAGAATATACAAATAGTCAACAGACACTTAGCATATTTTGCTATAAGAAAAAATCAAATTAAAACACATATGTAACACTTTACATCTACTAGAATGGCTAAAATTAAAAAGTATGCCAATATCAGGTATAGCTGGAACTGGAACAACTGGAACTTTCATACACAATTGGTGGGATTATTTGTATAATAGTTGGATAATATCTATTAAAGTAAGCTAAAGATATAAGGAATTTATAATCTACCAATCATACTCCAGGAATATCCCTACATCCACTAAAGGACATGTACAAGAATGTTCCTAACAGCGCTATTTATAATAGGAAAACACTACAAAGAACCTAAGAATTCATCAGAATGAATGAATAAATTCTGCAATTCGAAAACAATGAAACAGGCCAACTACAGTAGCTCAGGCCTGTAATCCTGGAGCTTTGGGAGACTGAGGTAGGAGGATTGTTTCAGCCCAGGAGCTCAAGGCTGCATGCCACTGCGCTCCACCCTGAGCAACTAAAAGAGACTCTGACTCTAAAAAGTAAACAAAGGAAACAAACTAATAAATAAAGAAAAACAATGGAATAATACTTACAGATAAAAAGAACAAACTATAGTTATATGAAGCAACGTAGATGAGTCTTGTGGCCATAATAATATGAATCCTGAGTGAAAGTAGCTAGATGCATAATGATCACAAAATAAGTTTTTATTCTTTTGAAATTCAAGACAGGCAAAGCTGATCTAAGGTTATAAAAGGATAGTGAGGGATATTATTGATTGAGAAGGGCAATGAGAGGTGTTGCGTATGCTTTAAACTTTTAACATGGGTGGTGACTACTCGTAAATTATGTAAAAGTGTAAAAATGTGTAAATAATATGTGTATGTGTGTAAGTTGGTTAATTTTATTCTTATTGACTCTATACAGTATTTTATAGCTTACACACACACACACACACACACACACACAGACACAGACACCCAGACATACACACATACAATTACTCTATTTACAAATCCCTGAACATCTAGACTGTTTCTCTTGTATTTTTACTAGTATGTGCTATTTTTGTGTTTTCTTTGGATATTTTGACGAAAGTGTCATGTACTCCAAAAATGTATAGAAAGAAAGGACAAAAGTTTACAAAAAATCACATAATATAATAAAGAGAAAATAAAGTAAAATCAATACAAAAGGAATATAATCTTAATATACCCTTTGCCTTTACAGTAAACTATATCTTCATATTCACAGTAATGTAAAGCATTTGTTAATTTTCAACACTAAAATTAGCCTATAAATAAAATATAGAAGGCTTAAATTAATGACAGAATAGAATATGCATGTTATATATCTTAATAAGATGAAGGTAAAATTAAAAATCCAGTGTGTGGGCAGTAGATAGGCTAGAAAGAGAGGAAGAAGGAAGTATCTTCAATCTAATAGGGAGACTTCAATACAAATTGTCTATATTTCATGGAACTATAAATGAGGTTTTGTGTATAATACACAAAGTTATGGAAGCACATGTTATAATCATTCGATGTTGTAAGAAACCAATTGAGGAGAAAGAAGTTGGTAATCATACGAGTGAGCCAAATTCCCATTTACTATAGTAGGAGTGAATTGCATGATATCTAAAATTAATTAATCAATGATATTAGTAAAATATAATGTAGAGATGTGGGGGAATTTAGCAGAAGAATTTAGAACAGAGAAAATTAAAGGAGTTAAAATTTAATTTCCCTTTGGAGAGGACTGGGAATGTAGTTCTAAAACAAGTTTGTTTTCATTGGGAACTCTTCTGTATTATTTGATATTTTTAATAATGCACATTTTATTTTTATTATTAAAAAGTTATTTATATAGTTGCTTGCCAACCATTTTTGCACATAAATAGCATAACTGCTAAAACATATTTGGTAGTCAGTTGAATAACAACTATTCCAGTTAGAACACAGATACTCTTTGACCTAGCAATTCCTCTAACAGAAATTCATCATGCAGATATTTTTTTTTGCATGAAAGTACAAAGAAATAAGTGGGAATATTCCCTGCAGTGTTATAAAGGACATAAACATCCTTCAATAGAAACTGGTTAAGTCATTTTGCTATAGCCATTCATTGGTGTATTAGTCCATTCTCATGCTGCTCTAAGGACATACCCAAGACTGGATAATTTATAAAGTAGATAAGTTTAATTGACTCACAGCTCTGCAGGGCTTGGGAAGGCCTCAGGAAACTTGTAATTACAGTGGAAGGACAGGCAAACTTGTCTTTCACAACGTGGCAGGAGAGAGAATAATGAGAGCTGAATGAAGGGGGAAAGCCCCTAAAAAAAACCCATCAGATCTTGTGAGAACTCACTTTCAGGAGAACAGCATGATGGAAACCACCCCCATGATTCAATTATGTCACCTGGTCCCTCCCATGACACATGGGTATTGTGGGAATTACAATTCGAAATGAGATTTGGGTGGGGACACAGGCAAACCATATTAACTTGTCTATTTGGTTTTATTCTAATCTCTTTGCACTGTTTTAGAGTATCTAAAGATATATTGTTTAATGCATTAAGTGAGAAATGATGTAGAACATTATCATGTTATAAGATATTATTATTATACTTTGGTCTAATGTACACAAAATAGGTTTATTATGAAAATATATGTATATTTATATACATGTATTTAAATATGTATATATATTTATATACAACACATACATGCCAAGGCATTTTTTGGAGAAATTATAAAGTAATTGTTAACTGTATTTTAGGGAACGACACTGTGGCAAGGGTGGCAAGATAGAGGAAGTTTTTTTCGGACAGATTTGTTACTACTCAAATTGTAATCCTGAAAATGAGTTCTAACTAAATAGTTTTTTAAAAATTTAAAAATAACCTGCTCACCTTTGTATCTTTTGACTGATGTAACTGAGTTTCTTTTATGAGGTATGTACTTGATAATTGGCCAATTATATAAATTCCAGATGATTCATGCTAGCAGAGAGAAAGGCTCACCTCTACTGCATGACCCAAACGGAGTCTCTTATATCTAGGCTGAAGAACTCAGCAGTGATTTGCTGTCTAAAACATCCTCTCACCCAAGTAGCAGTTAACCAACATTAAGTGCCTTAAGAGCTAATTGAAAGGATGGCCAAGGTCCTTGTTAGAGATCATGTGTCTGTGAATTTCATTGTAATTATGCTTAAAGAGGCTATTTCCTCCCTATGTCCACAGTGTCTTATAATTGGCCAAGGCTGGTATATTTCTGTTCAATTTGAATCAAGATTACTGTTTTCTAGGCAGAAATTTTATTAAGGTTAGAAACATAATGCAAAAGGACATAGAGGTAGAACAGAGGCTTTTTTTTTTCTCTCCATAACTTTTTTTTGTCGAGCCAAATACCCATCCGTGACAATTTCTCTATATGCCTCATGAAATGGGGATAGTTAATCACTCTGCTCCATGAAAACCCTGGGTTGCAATATAACTCCTGAGCCTATTTCAGAAACAAAAATGAGACCCTAGTCTGAGTTATAGTTGGTAGAACAGTGGTTAAGAGCATACGCTTTGTTCACAGTTTGATAACGTGGTTTTGAATCTTAGCTCCATCGGTTACCAGCCAAGAAACTTTAAGCAAGGTATTTAACCTCTCAGAACCTTCATTTACTCATTTGGGGATGTTTATAATAATATCTAGCCAGCAATTATAGTTTTTAGAAAGATGCCTGTAAAGAGCTTTAAAATAGTAGCATACATACAATAAAATGTGACATAAAAAGAAAACACCTTTCCTCAGGCATGAAAATACACACTAGTATCATCTCTTGGGCAAGTGATATTTTCAGCCTTAAAAACAAAACAAAACAAAAAACAATGGGCCTGGCAGGATAATCTTTTCTAGAAGGATCACCATGTATTTTGGATGAAGGTTAACTGTTCTATAATAAACTAAGAGTCTAGAGTCTAGAAAAAATATTGAAGATCTTAAAAGAACTTGTTAGATGTGGTATACCATGTGCTCTTCCTCATGCCAGGGAAATAGATATATTATCCTGAAGAATCCATAAATGAGAGAATGTGCATTTAGCCTGTTAAGCAACACAAAAACAAAAATTTTAATGACCAAATTTTGGGAGTAAGCTCACCCCCAAACCAGCTATGCAATCTCATACCTTAGTCCCAAAATAGAAGATAAAAATCTTCTATTTTGCTTATTAGATTCCTTGATTGATACACTCATTAGCAAACATTTACTAAGCACTTACTTTATGCCAAATCTTTGATAGTAAGAAAAGAAAAAAAATAGGTGAATCTTACCATCATGGAGCTTTTAGTCTACAGGGAGAGAGAGACAATGGAGATTAAAACACACACATAAGTGATGATTAGTCCCACTCAAAATGCATCAGTGTCATCTACCATAAGCTAGGCGTAATTCCAGGGCACAGAACGTGGCCCTCTGCTGTCTTGGAGGACACGGTCAGCTAGGAGTAGAGAGACACAGACCCAGGAACCAACACAAGGCAGAGCAAGGTCCATGTTCTGATGGGGGCCCATGTGCTGTGGGAACAGGGGAAGAAGAGAACTGGGTCTGGTGGGACTGGGGAGGCTCACACCCTGAGAACACATACAAGATGGAGGGAGTTCAGGTCCTGATGGGAGCCCAGGTGCTGTGGGAATGGGGGAAGAGAGCACAGGGTCTGGTGGGACTGGGGGAGGCTCACACCCTGAGAACACATACAAGACGGAGGGAGTTCAGGTCCTGATGGGGGCCCAGGTACTGTGGGGGGCACAGAGGAAGTGTGCTTCAAATGGGAGGGGAATTAAGGACCAGTAATTCTTTTGTAGATGGAAAGCCTTCTTTTGGACTTGGTATAACATTTGGATGCATTAGAGAAGCATTCCAGGGCGAAGTGAGTCGTGCAAGCCCAGGGATGGAGTTTAGACCATGTGGGACATGCTCAGGGGTGAGTAGTATCTGAGCTGGAGTAAAGGACCTGGGGCAGGTGGATGTTGGGACATAGAAAGTAGGTTTTAAGGAGAAAGGATTTGGATCTGCTGGATCAAAGGGTTCTGGCCAAGCTGAGCAAAAAGTATGGCAGCACCCAACTTTTCTTTATGTAGTTTTGTATTTATTTGCTTGTTCCTTCAACAAACATTTGTTCATTACTATGTGACAAGCACTAACCTGGGTGTGGAGGAAAGAAAGATGAGCAAGACAGGGCTTCCTTCCTCAGGAAAATCACAGTCCAGTGGAGGAGATAAGTAACATGGACTGCGATGCAGATAGCAACTTGCTGCCTGCTCCAAGAACAGTTATGCCCGTGATTGGCTATGCTTGGTGGTAGAGGATGTAAGAGATGCTTTAAAAAATGTGCCTTTTGAGCTGAGTTTGAAGGATAAATGGAGTAGGAGCTTTCCAGAGGGACTTCAGAAGCTATCCAGGGACAGCCGACAACAGGACAAAGCCCAGAAGTGTCACTGAGAGAGCACGCTGGGGACACAGCGATGTCTGGTTTGAGTGGATCCTTGGTGGGGAAGGGGAACTAGGGAGAAAAGACTGGAGAGAAGGGATGGAATAAAGCTGGGAGCTTGGGCTTTATCCTAAAGGCACTGTGACAGAGGTGAAGATGTTTAAGCTGGGAGGTTAGGAAGTAAATAACAGGATGAAGGGGCCTGGAGAGGCCCTGGGAAGATGAGATGTGAGGGAGACTTGTTATGAGCCCTTTTGTGGTCCAGAAGAAGGATCAGGAGGAAATGGGTAGGGCGGGCTCATTAGGGCTGACTGGTGAGTGAGTGAGAAATCATGTGTGGGTAACTGCCAGGTTTTGGGGTTGAGAGACTGGTGCCATTCCCAAGACAAGAGAGTCAGGAGAAATAGATTTGGATGATGGGTTTATTCTGAACATGTGTGAGATTACCACAGGACACCTGAGGTGCTTTCCCCATATCTTCCCCCTACCTTGACATCCTTTTGAAGCTCCTGATCCCTTCAGTGCTGGCCTGGCCTCTCCACTGTCATCTCTCAGCCTGAGAAGCTTGCAGCCCCTTGAACTGCCAGGCTGTGTTCTGCATCTTACTGCTTCCAAGTGGAACAGCTTTTCCCTTCTCTCATCTTTAGCTGGCCAGCTGCTGCTGACCCTTCCAGGCTCGCTCAGATGTAAGGTGTCGGGGGACGGCACGAATGCCGGGGAACTCTTGGCCAGCAAGAGGGTCCCAATACCTGGAAGAGAGAGTGCGCGGAAGAAAGATAGACAGACAGCGGGGTCTGGAGGACTGAATTAGGCAATGCCTAAACAGCAATTTTATTTGTGCATAGGGTCCCAATATATACTGTCAGTTTTCAATGGCTGACATTAATCTACATTGTTTCAACTTAAACAATAAAGGGAACAGAAAGTTACAACACTACAAATCTGGCAAGGAAGATAAAATTTTGGTTAAGAAAAGAGCACATAACTGAGAGTCATAAAGTAACCACAAGTGATGCAAAACTACAATTGATCTTCCTTTATCTATTGTTTAAGAATTTTATATTTAACAGAGTGACATTCTTTACAGGTTAAACCCACCATAAATCCTAGAGACAACAATTATCAAAAATCACATGAATAATCACAGGGTTCAAGCAGTATCGGTAAACAGAGCCATAAAACTAGCCCAGTACAGAAACCAAGATAAGACACAATGCCTTAGTAAAACCACACAGCCATCACCAAGCCATTATGTCAGTGCCAAGGAGTCTAAAATAACCTTTTACAAAATCATTCATCCCTCAGTTCCCCATAGCTCGACTGCCTCCAGGAGGGGGGAAAATGCTTCTGGGCTCAAGCTCACATTATGGCAGAGACACTCTTAGGGGTCTCTACGCTGTGGCGAACCCACATCTCTCCACGCCCTGCTGACCTTCCTATATCTGTGGGCACATCAGTCCCCTCTCTCCTGGGCTCCCCCACTGAAAATCCCAGCACTCAGAATCCATGCATGCCCCCTCAGCCCAAATCCTGCCACTCTGACTTCCTTGCCATTTATCTCCCCCATCCCCTCTTCCTATATCCGATTACACCCCTCCATCTGGAGAAGATTCTGCACCTCCCAGTGGGTCTCCCCCACCCTGGGTGTCTGCTACTTCCCATCCATGGCTGCCAGCTACAGCTCAGTCTTCCTGAAACATGGGTCTCATCCTATCAGTCCACTTGCCCCCATACTAACCCCTAATGCATACAGGACATGTCTATACCTGCACTCAGAGCCTCTGCAGCTGTGGCAATTGCTGCCCCTTCCCACCCCCTTCCTCCTGTTCAGTTGTGACCCACCACTCAGACCGTGCCACAGCCTTCCTGATTCCCCTAGGCAGAAACAGACCCTCCTCCAGGAAAACCCACAGCACATGACCCCAGTACTCTTCACCTCCTGCCCTGTATTCTATTTGTCTATGGGGGATCCAGCCAACAAACTCTACACTGAGAGAGGGATGGGCAGCACCCCCCATAAGCTCCTCCAGCTTCCGCCCACTTCATCTCACCTTGCCATAGAGATTGAAAGCCACATGTTCATCTGCTCAGCCTCCCTGGCAGGAAGAGATGGCCGGGTTTGAAGCCTGCGCCATACGCAGAAGTCTAAGGGTGGGAGCTTTGTGAGAGGACCTCTGGGAACTCCTTCCTTTGCTGATGGGTCACTCCTTACCCCTCCCTGTTCCTATCTGCCCCTCAACAGGACATTTTGGCTGCAGCCACCTTGCAACCATGAAATAAAGGCCAGGAGAATGGCAGAGACTCCGCCTTTGACATAGCTGAGCCCTGGACCAACACCAGCCAATCTCCCATTGTCTAATTTTCATCAGAAAAATTAACCCCTATATGTTTAAGCCACTAAGCCAGTTTTCGGTTTCTTGCAGCCAAATGCAAGCCTGTCTGATTACATACATAATGGCATTCAACTCTAACAACCACCTTGTGGGATGAGGGTTGTTTTTCCAGGAGGAACTGAAGCTTGAAGAGGTTATGTGACTTATCCAACATCCTAGAGCCCATGAGGAGAACTGGGATCAAATCTGCCTGACCATTACACTCAGTATCTTTCCAATCTGCATCTCAGTGTTACATCCCAATGCTTGTTGAGTGACTCAGTGAGTGGAGAGACCATGCTAAAGATAAGAAAAAAAAAAGGGAAACTTTACTAAATGTTCCATATGAGCCTTCAAAGATGTCAGGAAGGACTACGTCATCCTCAAGATGGGTGCCTTAGTCACCCCCCAACCAAAAGAGGATACCCTGGTCTGCAACTAACACAGTCTGTCACCAGAAGGGATCCTCAGAAGAGCCTGCCAATTAACTCTTGTCAGAGTGAGATCTGGATGTGACAGACGATGTCCTCAGGGTACCAGCGTCCCTGAGGCTCTGCCCTGGCCACTCTGCATATAGGCGGGTGCAGCCTCCCTCACCTGCTCATGGGCACTTGCTCACTTCCACCTCCCATCCATGTGAAATAAAGCAATCAATGGTACAAATGTTTTATCTAGTTCCCCACATGGTTATTTTACACAAGGTGAATGGATCAATGTAGTCCAGGGAGCATGGAGCAGAATTTCTCATTGAACTGACATCGGGAGCATTTGTTCCAGCTTGGAAAATCTAACCAAGTCATAATGCAGCCATTGTACAGAACTGGTAGCACCAGGTGGTCCCACCACCTCCAGATGTAGGCTGGACAGAGTCCAGAGAAAGCCTAGACTGTCTTCTGTAACTTACAGGGCTGGGAGCAGTTGCTCTGTGCTCCAATCTAATTAGTGTTGCTAGCTGGATGACCTTGGCCATGTGACCTGAGTTCTCATGGCCTCAGTTTCCTCATCTAAAAAGTGGGAATAATAATGCCTACCTTGTTCGGTTGTAATTAAATTAAAGTCACTGAATGAGAAGTGCTCAGCACATAACACCCAATTTGGGTGATGCTCTTCTTCCTATTGCTGTCCATCATCATCATCATTATAAGTACTTCATCCGTCAGGATAAGAGGAGGCCTGAATTTTCTAGGATGCCTCCGAGTTCATGTATGGAAACCTGTTGTGCCTAGAAGCATGCTCACCTCTGCAGATCACATGTTCTCATTTTAGATTCAGAGCTCATGATCGTGGAAGGCTGGCTATTGCAGGAAGGGCCCTGTTTGCCCCCTAACAGGCAGGCGGATCTTAAATAAGTCATTTGCCTTCTCTATAAAATGGAACAAAAAAAATCTGGCCAGCTTTCCTCAAAGAGGGTGGAGCAAAAAGTTATTTTGAAAAGCCATCCATTTTCATTTTAATCATTTTAATTTTTCCCACTATTCATAATAATCATGTACTAACCAATCTTCTTGCCACTCTATCAGAAAGCCAACATCTGGCCTTCTCCTATTAGCATGTAATATACCTGTTCTCGGGTACAGACGCGTGATCCTACCTACAGAACTCTTGAGAAGAGTGGGGTTGGGTAGAGGAAACATAAATTAAGACAAAACGATCTTGAAAATAAAGACAAAGGTAAAATGTTTTTTGAGCCAATATGAACAAAGCTCTCACAAGAGAAAGCCCATTTCCTGAAGACATGCCAGTCAGTGGACACCATGGAGAAAACTGGCTGGTGGCCATGGCTGAATGGGCTCTCAGAGATTGGCCAAGTCTTGATTCCAGCTTCTTTGACAAGCTATTCTTGCTGGTTTCTTGTGTTGATAAACTTAACCAAGATGGGTCTGCTGATCAGAGGACGACCATTTCTAACCTGCATGCTATTCATTTCTCATAAGCACCATCAACTCAATGTGTTCCAAACAGACGTCACAGACCTCTCCCCCCTAACCAATTCCTGCTAAAGGCAGCGCTGTTCCCCCCTCTCACCCAAGTTCTGGGCATTTTAATTCCTCTTAACATCTCCATCTCTCACACTCGACACACACAATCAGCACTGTTTAAAATTTTTCAATAGGCTTTGAAATATGTTTCCACTCCATTCCCCCTTCGCCTCCCCCCAACATCACCCATTCGGAGCCATTGAAACTGCCTCCTGTCTCTTTCTCCACTATCTGTTTCTCCTCTTCCTCAATCTGTGTCACTTTCAGATTCTCCTTCTTGAAACACAGATTAAAAATAATTGCTCAAGTAAACACACACACACACACACACACACACATACACAAATGCAATGGTCTCCTTTAGTCTACACACTGAGTCTATGCAAATTTAGCTCTATGCACCCAGGTAAAATGAGAAGAGAAATAACCAGGTTTCAAATGCTGATGCTTCTGCCTCCATTTCACTCAATGGGAGCATCTGTCGGCACCAGTGTAAGGGAAGTGCTGAATCCGCCGGACCCCACCTGGCCTCGTTCCTGTGTTCTTCACAGTGAACACACTCGGGTCCACTCAAGGGGAGTTTAAAGAGTTTCCAGAAATCACTTGTGACCTTGTGATTCTAGTACCAACCGCACTATAGAATCGACCCTACTCTCTCAGACTGAAAGGAAAGCCATCAGAGTATGGGGCAGTTTTTCCTGGTTGCTGGAACTATGAGTGATTTCTTATTCTATCTTCTACTTTTCACTATTTTCAAGTTTCCATTAACAAAGATACTTAAATTTTTAAAGCCATTTGAACTTTCTTTAAGATTGTCTTCCTAGACCTGGAACAACTCCAGTCACTAACCGGATAAGGTACAGAGGCCTCAGCCCAACATTCAAGACCCTCCCCAGGTGAATCCCATAGCTCATCTGTGGCCTCTCATGGCCCCTCCATGCTCCCTACTTTCTAGTTGATGGGGGACCTTGCACTTCCACCTCCCCACTGGGCACTCTGGCTGTGCGCCGCACCTTCTGCCCGCAATGTCCTGCCTCATCTTCCTCTCTATCCAGATCCTACCTGTGCAGCCAGGGACTCCCCTATATTGCTTCCATCCTCAAAGTTTTCCTAATACCCACCCCACCTCACCCCACTGCTTCCCCTCTCTACGGCCACCTCACTTGTCACATCCACCTTCTTTCGCAGAACAGCTGCACTTGTCCAATCTGCTCCCAGCCAGGGTTCATTCCTCTGCTGTACCCTCTGCAATTTCTGGCTCTGCACAGCACAGATGCTCAAGTAATGGAGGAAGTAAAGGGGATTGAACTGGACTGCACTGAATTGAACAGCCCTGGATTAGACTGGCTTAACTTGGCTTGATTCAGTAATTATATTCCTTAAATCAAAGTTTTGGTAAATGTGGCTGTTTTTCTTTTGGCCATTTGCTCATTGGTCATTTGGGCAATTGGTCCCCTAGACACTTGGCTGGCAAGTCTGACAAGTTAATCCCTCCATGAAGTGACTTCCAAGGACTTGATTTTTAAGTAAACCGAACCAAAGCCGGCAGTGAGTGGCCAGGAGTAGGGCAATGGGATGTGCCAAGAAAAGGCCCCAGAAGCCTACTGAGGACCCCAGAAAACTCAGCCTCTGGGCCTTCAGTGACTCCCATGACAGTCCTGCCCTGTGAGAGCTGGGAGAAGCTGGGATCACTCAACCCTAAAGAGTTTTTGTGGAGTGATGTCACTACCCCCACACACCCAGGAACCTATCCCTCAGCCCACAGCTCCTGTCTTGAGGGACTTGGGCCCACTCACAGCAGCGGGGCTGAGGGGGGGCCCACACCCTGACCCTGCCCCCCAGCCCAGAGTGAAAGTTTGACTAAAGCTCAGTGTCTTCGCTTTTATAAATCTCTGCCTTTTAATGATGGCTTCAAGGCTGAGGGGAAAAGGGACCATTAAACTCACTGAATAAGTTAATGGGGCAGAGAGAATCTATTTCGGAGCCACCCCCAGGTTATTTTCCTCTGGAGCTAAAGCCTAATAAGCAAAAAGAAAAAATTAAAACCATAGAGCACATTGCCGATAAACAACCCCCCAGTGTAATCTCTCAGCACCCAGGACTTCATTTGCAGAGATATTATAATGCAGATCGCTTGTGAAACACTTCTAGCTTCCACACAGTCTCCACCCGCACTGGCGGCTGGGGGTCTTATATCTGTCCCTATCCTCCCACCTGTGAAGGGAAGGGAATGGGCTGCTATCACACAGCCTGCAGGCTCTTTAGGCATCGTGAGGAGAAGTGGTTACAGAAGTTAGCACACTGAAACCACAGTTAGCATCCTCCAAAGAGCAAACCCTAAGACCCTCTAATCCCCCCAGCTGCAGAGACTCCCTCCAGGACTTCCTAGTTGCCGCAGGCTTCCTTAAGTTGCAGCCTTGGCCCACTGTCCTGAAACTCCAAAACTCTCTTTTGCAAAAACCAAATACAGTGTCATTGCTTCTTTTGCCTGGAGAGCTCTACCTCTTCGGAAAACTGCTCCTCCTCTCCTCCCTCTCCTCGTAGTCCTCCTTATCCTCCCTTCCTTCCCTGCCCCCTTCCTCCGTACACCTTGCACCTCCTCCCCTACATCCTGCTCCCCCCCATCCTTGCCTTGTCCAAGAGAATCTCTACTCCCCCTGGTCTTAATAGAACAAAGCCAGAAACATGACTCTCAGGATTGTGAAAACAAATCATTAAACAAGTCAGAACTGTTGGTAAATGTTGAGTCCCACTAGACACGCGTTGTTTACTCTTTAATATTTAAACATGTTAATTAAATCTCTGAATAAACAAATATATTTTAGCAAGTGGCATTCCTGAGCTGAGTCCCTTTCTGCCACCATGCTCTTCGATGCCTTTTGAGCGGGACCAGGCCTTCTTCTCATGGCAAAGGAGGTCCACAGTCACCTTCCTGTGTCAGGCCAGCTGGCCAGGCATCCTGGACCTTCAATCAGGAGGTGATGGGCAGCACCCTAGTCCAATAACATCTGCCCCCTCAGGACCCAAGGCTGTCCCTCAGCCCCTCAGACATTCAAAAAGTCCCCCAGCCTACACATCTGCAGAGTGAGCTCTCTTCTTTCATTCATTCATTCTCCTTCATTCATTCATTGATTCATGCATGCATCAGCCCTGCGTTTACATAGCCAGGCATATGCTAAACACTGGAAGGACAAAGATAAGCAGGACCAAACCCCAGCCATCCCTCTAAGAAGCCCACATCCCTCGCGCCTGGCACAGTCTGTCCCCTCTCGACTTCCCCAGCCAGAATGAACTTCCTTTGCCTTCTCAGAGACTCCATTGCTGAAAGGGCTGTCCTCACGTTCCTCCCCGCTCTGGACTAGCCCTCTATCACCTCTGTCCCCTTCATGTGGCTAATGCCAGCTCGTCCCTCCAGTTCCAGCTTGGTTGCCCCTTCCTCTGGGAAGCTTCTCTGCATGCCCAGCCTGGATTAAGTACCCCCTCAGAGAAACTCATACACCCTAGTGCTTCTTTCTCCAACACATCCATTGTACCCATCTCTTCAGCTGTAAGTCGAATAATCTCCTGTTTAAAAAGGAAAAACCCTCCAGGACTTCCTGTTTTGCTAGGCTTTAAATCTAACCCCTTCCCATGGCCTACAAGATCTAGTCCCTGCAGACCTCTCCAACCTCTCATGCCCACCAGTGCGCCCAGCGCCCAGGGGACTCCTATCCAGCCCCCAGCACACTTCTAGCCCCTTCCAACCTGAGATGCATTGCACTGGTGTTACCCTGGGCCTGGAAGCTTCTGGCTCCAGTTCTCATGAAGCTCTGACTCTCTCTTACTGACAGACGGGAGCTGGAGAGTCTCCTTCTCTGAGAGCCCAGCTGCCCTACCCTTACACCAAGGCAGCCTTCTCACCTCCCCATCACACCTCATAACAGAGCACTCTGTTGAGTCCCTTCATGGGACCTCTATTCCTGACATGATCATACTGCTTTATTTGCTTATGTATCAACTGCCAGCCTCTACCCACTGAATTGTAAGGTACCAGGCCAGAAACATGTGTCTAATAGGCTGGGCTGGCCTCTGCTCTCAGTACCCTGCAGCAGACCAAGGAAGAGGCCAGTGGACACTCACTGGTCTCTGCCTTTTCAGACCCCACATCTGAGCACTCAGCATCCAGGACTCACAGATAAACCATTGTGGGAAAGAGACGCAAGCCCAGGAGAGTTGCCTTTCTGGTGGGATCAGGCCCTCTTCGAGTGGCATTCATCTATCCCTGGCACATGAGACTCAGCCTGAGCCCCTAGGAGGGGCAGCACAACTGGGGTGAATGGAGAACCCCAATGAAACAACCGAGCCCTAGGCCGGAGACCCAGGGCCCCAACCCTGCCAAAGAACACCAAATGGCACCGGCCCTGGCTTCCACAGTGTTGCAGTGTCAGAGGGAAGAAGTGAGTTCTGAGAGGACCCTTGGGGGATGTCCTTGGGCTGAGGACACAAGCAGGTGCCCTTGAGAAGTCAGTCATCTGCTTTTTCTGCCTGCTTCACTCCTCTGCAAAAAGCAGCAAGAAGCCATGCACCACAACAGAAACCCCCCGAAGGCTTTGCATCAAACAGGATCCCAGCTCTGCTACCTACCAGTTGGGTGACCTTGAACAAGTGACGCCACCCCTCTGCCCCTCAATTTCTTCCTCTGCAAGACAAAGATACAAGGTCCTGTTTCGATGAGTAAGATAAATGTGTCTCTCCTAACCCAGATTAATCAAAAACGGTCCTAGTGTGTAAACTGTTACAACCACTTCGGAAAAAGGTCAGGCAGTATCTTATAAAGTTAAACATAAATTTATCAAACCTCTCAGAAATTTCACTCCTGGGGAATGACCTGTGGGTTCGCCACAGCGTAGAGACCCCCAAGAGTGTCTCCGCCATAATGTGAGCTTGAGCCCAGAAGCATTTTCCCTCCTGGAGGCAGTCGAGCTATGGGAAAGTAGGAACTAAGGATGGGGGATTGTGTAAAAGGGCTATTTTAATCTCTCAGGCATTTACACAATGGCCTGGTGATGGCTGTGTGGTTTAATTAGGACACTGTGTTTGAGTTTCTGCTTTGGGCTAGTTTTGTGACTTTGTTTACCAAGTACGGCTTGTACCTTGTGATTACTCAGGTGATTCTTTAAGATTACTGCTCTTGGAATTTATGGTGGGCTTGACTTTTTAAGAATATTACTTTGTTAAATATACACCTCTTTCACAATAGATAATAGAAAAGAACACCTGCTTGTTTTCCCTCATCTTGTGGTTATTTTATAACTTTAGTGTTAAACCTTTTTAACTTGTATTTTATCTACTTTGCCAGACTTTGTGACTACTTTGTAACTTTTTGATCCCTTTAATGTTTAAAGCTGAAATAATGTGGGCTGACGTCAGTGTCTAAAGGCTGACAGTATATATTGGGACCCTATGCACAAATAAAGTTGCTGTTTACGCATTGCGATATGGGCAGTGTTTATTCAGACCTCCAGACCCTACTATCTGTCTATCTTTATTTTCTGGCGCACTCTCTCTTCCAGGTATTGGGACCCTCTCGCTGGCCGAGAGCTCCCCCGGCAGACGTGCCGTTCCCGACAATGACCCAAGAGAAATGAAAGCATATGTCCACAAAAAGGCTTGTACAAGAATGTTCATCGCAGATTTATCCATAATACTCCAAAACTAGAAAGAACCTGCAGTTCCAAAAACAAGAGAATGGATAAACTCAGGTCACCCCCTACAATGTAATACCACTAAGCAATAAAAAGGAAAAGTCATCTATTCTTGAAAAAGCCCAAAACAGGCTGAGCACTGTGGCTCGTCCCTGTAAATCCAGCATCTTGGGAGGCTGAGTCAGGAGTATCACTTAAAGCCAGGAGTTCGAGACCAGCCTGAGCAACAAGGTGAGACTCCAGCCTCTATTATTTAAAAAAAAATTTTTAAGAAAAGATAAGAAAAATTCCAACACAGGAGAGAAGCTATGAAGATGCAAAGACATATAGAGGGATATAATGGACTCCGGAGACTTAGAAGAGGAAGGGAGGAAGGAAGGAATAAAAACCTTCATATTGGGTACAGTGTACACCATTCAGGTGAAGGGTGCTCATCTCACTAAATTCACCCATGAAACCAAAAACCACTTGTACTCTGAAAGCTACTGAATTAAAGAAAATAAATGCTATTTTCAAAAGTAAGTTAACAGCAACAAAAGAAAAAAGAAACCCCGAAACAGTGACTGTCCCTGTGGAGGCAATGGTAGACGCTGACTGGGAAGCGCATGGGGGAGCTTTCTGGGGGAGGGTAATGTTCTGCCTCTCCACTGGATTTGGGTTCCACAGGCACGTGCATTTGTCAAAACTCAGAGAATGGACACTTAAGAGTGATGCATTTCATTAAATATAATTATTAGCTCAAAAAAATGAGAAAACATCCAACTCTAATTTTATGCTATACATGCTGAAGTACTTAGAGGGAGCACACAAACATCTCAAATTTACTCCGAAACGCATCAGAAAAATAGGCTGAGTCAGGAAGTGGACAGAGGGGTGGATGGATGGATAGAGGATAGGGATGGAGTACAATGTTCATTGCAGCGTCTAGGGCATAGTTTTATGAATATTCACTGCCAAATTTTCAACTTCTCTATATGTTTGAGGATTTTAATAATAAAATAATGGAATGACAGAGATCCTATGAATTTACATGTCCCAAAGAAAACAATTGCGTAGATTTTTTTTTTTTTGAGACAGAGTCTTGCTCTGTCGCCAGGATGGAGTGCAGTGGTGCCATCTCAACTCACTGTAACCTCTGCCTCCCGAGTTTTATTTTAAGTGATTCCCCTGCCTCAGTCTCCTGAGTAGCTGGGCGCTGCAGATGCATGCCACCATGCCCAGCTAATTTGTTTTTGTTTTTTGTATTTTAGTAGAGACAGGGTTTCACCATGTTGGCCAGGATGATCTCGATCTCCTCACCTCGTGATCCACCTGCCTCGGCCTCCCAAAGTGCTGAAATTACAGGCGTGAGCCACCGCGCTCAGCCCGTAGCCATATTTTCTTGACCCATGTTTTGGGAAGTTCTTGACCGCTAACCCAAATCCCCAGAGCTAAAGGTTCCAGCCCATTGTCATCGTATGGGGGTAGAAGGGATGCCTAACCCGGTTGCGAACACAAGTCTGGTGCTCAATGGTAGCTGTTGAAATAATTCTGCTAAATTAATTGATAATAGAGCTAGAAATCGTGCATTTCATATGTGAGTTGTTTTGCTTATTTACACCTGAGATCTTTAAATTTAAAACACAGAACTGTCCTGTGAACCCTTCTCAGACTTCTCCCCATGTCCTTCCCCCTTTACCCACCTCTATTTCATCCAAGAATGTGCAGCTCCTTCCACAGGGCTCTCTCACTTACATGACAAACAAGGCAGCAACTTCGGCATTCGCAGCAAGACACACCCAAGGAAAATGAGAGAAAAAGTCAGCTCTCTGATCAACTTCTTGCAGAGTTCTTGCACTCAGAAAATCTAACAACAGCCTTTTACATTTCATCAGGCATGCAATTTCTTTGATTTATGATTGTTGTATATTTTTGTGATCCCCCCCCCTCAACATCTCCTGTGTTGAAGTTCCTGACCCCCCGTACCTCGGAATGTAACTGCATTTAGTAGATCGGGTTTTTAAGGTTGTGATTAAGTTAAAATGAGGTCATTAGGTTGGCCCTAATTCAAAATGACTGCTGTCCTTATAGGAAGAGGAGATTAGGGAACAGAGACACACAACAGAGAGAATAAGGTAAAGACATAGTGAGAAGGTGACCATCTGCAAGCCAAGGAAAGAGGCCTCAGAAGAAACCAACCCTGCTGACACCTGCACTGGGACTTTCAGCCTCTGGGACCATAAAAACAAACGTATGCTGTTTAAGCCACCCAGTCTGTGGGACCTTCTTATGGCAGCCCCAGCCCTAGAATATGTAGGATTTTAATAATGATTTTTATTTCAAAGTTTAAATTTAGGTGACATATAATGATCTTTTTCATTGCTTAGCCTGGCCTTCTAAAGTTTCATTATAATATAAGAAGCCAAGGATTATCTATTAAATATTTTATTTACCTATCACCTGGAATTTATGCATATTACCATTTTGTCAAATGCTAAGATCTTTACAAGCAGAGAGAACATAAACATTACAGGTAAAGTTAAGAGCCCTGTACATACCCTTCTTTCCCTCTCTCCCGCCTCCCTCCCTAGAGGCCAAGATTATTATGAAATTGGTTTGTGTTCAGCCCATGATTTTATCTTTCTGTCTATAAACAATGTATTATATTCGGTCATTGTGATGTTTAACGTGTAGCTATGGTATGTCACTCTCCAACTTACACTTTCACTGGCATTATGTTTTCAAAACATAGCCATGTTGCTACACAGAGGTTTTCACTGTAACTACTGTACCGGATCCCATCCTATCCCTATGCCATGAGCCAGCCCTCTAATTCAAATGCCTCCTGATAACATTTCAGCTTCTTTCAGTGGTTTTGCTCTTGCACACACTTTTGCAATAAATGTGGGAACACGGGCTCTGGGGTCAGCCTGAGCTGGAATCCTCACTGTCATTCACTGCCGTGGCCTTAGACAAGTTTTTGCAGCTTTTGGCTTCCATTTCCTCATCTGTCAAACGAGAGCACTGCTCCACTCAGATAGTGGCTGTACGGATTAATGAGTGACTGGGTACACTGCCGGGTATGAACACAGTGCTTACTCACAGCAGCTGCTAGCACTATGAGCTCCAGGGAGTGGAAAGATCAGAATAATCCATAAACATGGGCTCAGGAGTTTGAGACCAGCCTGGCCAACATGGTGAAACCCCATCTCTATTAAAAATACAAAAATTAGCCAGGTGTGGTGGTGCACGCCTGTAATCCCAGCTACTCAGGAGGCTGAGTCAGGAGAACTGCTTGAACCAGGAGGTGGAGGTTGCAGTGAGCTGAGATAGCCTCATTGCACCTCAGCCTGGGTAGATGAGCAAATTCCATCTCAAAAACAAACAAACAAACATGGGTCTGGGCAACAAAGAACCCCTCAAGGTGGGACTGGAGTGACAGGGAGGGCCCAGGTGACCAAACTGGAGGCCACAAGCCCTCCAGGAGGGAAGCGGCCTGATTAGGAGACTGAGAGTGAACGGTGCTGACAATGTTCTAGGAATGAACAGCAGATCTTGCCTCTCCTGGGAGAGGATTCCCATGGGGAAACAGGAGGCAGGACTCCAAAGACGCACTGCAGCCTCAACCTGAACGGCTCTCTAAATGCCACAGAGAGAAGGTCGCTACTACACCTTGGGGCAAGTGGGAGCCAAGTACGCTTCTCCTAGATGCAGTTACAGGACGACTACCACCTCCCAGATTATTTTGATAAATCCACTTGAGTCCTTGCAAGGGCATTCTTTACCACATAAGTGTGTTTTCATCCTTAACCACAATTGGATCACACAGGTCAGGGCAGGCTCAGGTCAAGTCCAGCCCTGTGGGAAAGGAGAGCGTGAGGCCAAAGTCTAGGAGAGAGGCAGTCACCACATGCGGGGTGCAGAGAGAAGAGGGAGAGAGAACAGAACAGAAAGCCAGCACCAGGACAAGTCCTGGCAGAATGTGCTTGGGAGTGGGTTGGTATTCTTCAAGAATGGAAGGATGCTGGCTCTTTGCAGTCTAAGAGTCTTATTCATAAAAATGTTACACAGTACCACCTGCCTCCTCACCTCACTCCAGGGAGTGCAGTGTGAAAGCCATCAATAGCAACAGTCACTCTCAGACTGTGGTCCTGGGACTTATGCCGAATTCCTAGGCCCGACAGCCGATCTTCAGAATCACAACTCTGGGATGGGGCCCAGCAGTCCATGTTTTCAACAGCCCCTGGGCTATGCGTGTGCATGCCAAAGCTTAAGAACCACTAGGGTCTGGTCTCCACATAACACACACAGACACACACACACACAGACACACATTCACACATACACAGACACACTCCACATACACAGACACACACACACAGCAGGAACAAGGCTCCCATGCACCCTGTATGCAGGGGCACAGCACCGCTCCCTCCCCCCACAGGATTGCCCCAGAGAAACCTAGGGCTGCTGCCAGCTGTAGGGCTCCCCGTGCTCTCCCACCCTCGCCCCCAAACCACCCCCATAGAAACATCACAAGTCAGAGCCGGAGGGAATCTCAACATCACCTAGTCCAGTTCCCTGATTTTAAGTATAGACAAACTGAGACCTTAGACATGACAATCCCTGGCCCTCGACTCACTTATAACCTGGTGGCAGTGACGGGACACAGAGGACAGCCCACTCCTGCCGTGACTCCAGGGGACCCTTCCTGTGAGGATGTGGCCAAAACTCTTGTCTTATGAATCTCAAGGATCTCAAACTCCACTGGGTCCTCTAGGGGCTCTCCTGCCCCACCCCTCCTTACTGACTATCAGAGTCAAAACCAAACAGTACGGCGTGTGCCCTGGTGGGCCGCACACCGTGGAGGAGGCTGGGGCTGGCAGGAAACGGGAGCGGGGCTCTTGTGAATACAGGGCTGCCCCGCCTGGCTCCTGGAGCACACGAATCCTCAGCTCTGCCACTCCCCAGCTAAACCACCTAGGGCAAGGAGCAAGCTACTCAGCCACCCTGTGCCTCACTTCTCTCCCCATAAAGTGAAGCATCATCGTGGGACCTGCCTTGTCCCCTGTGATGAGAATGGAAGGGGGTTACAAAGTACCCCTTAAAAGGAGCCCCCTGCAGCCATCATCACACAGCATTTGCTCTCACCATGAGCTCAGGTTTCTCCAGGAGATTCCTCTCAACAGGCTGCCCTGCCCTAGGGCAAAGCCCGAGGCCTTGGAGAGGTGTGCAGAGCAGTGAGAACGGTGTGCCCAGCATTCTGGAGGGGAGGCATGTGCACACTCAACAAGCTGGGAGGGCCACTGTGGGTCTGGGGACATTGTGGTGCAGGAACTATCCTGTCTCAGCTCACACATCTTTACTCAACACCAATGAGGTGGGGGCTCGTGGGGACAGAGCTCAATGAGCCTCAATGCCAGCCTTCTGGAGCTCACGGCACAGTGAGGTAACAGGAGCATTAACAAACTAATGCCAGACAGAACATATCCGCGGGCTCCACAGAGTGCTCAGCTGGACTGAGACACCAGCTGTGCCACCCCTTACCCGGTGACCCCCAGGGCAGGTAAGAACATAGAGAGCAGTAGACGGCAGCAGGGTGTGGCCCCAAGGCCAGAGCATGCCTGCCCCAGGCTGCAGGCAACAGCAGCCCTCAGTGAGTGACAGAAGGAGGGCAGGGGCCCTCAGTCACCTGTGTAGGAGACATAGCCTGCAGCTCTAGGGATGGGGGTGATGGGCGCAGGGAGGAGTGACCTCAGTCATTTCCAGGGAGACAGAACATGACCCTGGAAAAACGAACCCTAGATGCGATTCAGGGGAGGCATGAGGTCACTCCCCTGCCACTCTCTGCTCCCCCAGGGCCCAGGGAGCTGCTCTGGGCTGGAAAGGAGGAGGGCTGGTGGGCCCTGGTCTAGGTTCATCCAGGGACAGGGGGCATGGGACAGGTCAGTAGCTGGCTGGGCAGAGTGTCAGCTGGGTGCTGGGAGTAGGAAGTGGGGCTACCCTTCAATACTATATGGAGCTAATCTCCATCTAGCCTGCACCTCACCCCACCCAGGCTCACCTCCACCCAGCGCAGAGGGGAGAAAGGCTGCCCCTTCCCCAGCACCCCCCAGTGGACTATTCTGCCAAGAACATGGCCACGGGGATGGAGGGAACCTACCACGCACTCCCAGCACACGTGACCCACCTCCCTTCTCCAGAGGTCAATTTCCAGGTGCAGGGAAGACAGGGAGAGCTGCTGCTCGGCCCGCACACATCCTACAACAACAGGGACGTCGGAGGCCTCGGCGGCCCTGGCTCTCCACCGCCTTCCCAGCTCTCCCGCGTGGCTGGCCCATCGGAGGCTCACCAATAAACCCACGTTGGATAAATGCACAAATAGAAAACGAATGAACGGCTGCGTGGGAAGAGCACGTGGCAGCCTGCTCGAGGACACAGTGGCGCTTGGCCCTCCCTCCTCCCTGCCTCACAGCTGGCCGCTCTCCCCTCCCAGGCTTCCTTGGGTCACCTTCCAAAAAAACCACCCGAGCCCCAAATCTTCATCTCACACAGGCAGAGGGACAGGGAAGAGACGGAACTCGCTTCTCTTGCCTTTCCGTGGGGCTTCGGTGAGCAACAGCAAGGCCCATGAATCTACTTCTAGCCAGGGGCACAATCTTGACGACTCACTGCACTGTGATCAGCATTCAATAAACCTGGGAGCAGGTAAATCTAGAATTTTTAAAACTCTTGTTTAGGAAAATTGTGCCCCTCTTCACCTTAGGAAAGCCACATTTTCATTTATATAAATTTTTCTTTAAACTTTACATTAGATCCATTTTCCAAAATTCTGCCCCCTGCTTCTCTTGAGATAACCCTTTGGGCTGCAGATTGTTTGTCTAATACCTGCCCCCCCCCTCCATTCAACTGTAACTCCAAGAAGGAAGTAGTATCATGGTGTTTTGTTTTCCTCAAGGCTGTGCCTCGGGGCTCAGCACTGGGCCTCGCCCAGGGCTGGTGCAAGGCGCTAGGATGAAGCGGGTAGACTCCCCTCCTCTCTCCCTGGGCTCCTCGCAGAAGGAAGAGCCAGGCTGGCCCCTGCTAGCAACTCTGCTCATCCTTCCCCAGCAGTCCACATGCTAGGATGGGCTCTGGCAAGCTGCAAGGCAGGCGGCTAGACACCTGGGCACCCCACAGCCTAGGTACTAGATGTAGCCCAGAAGTCACCGTGTGGACAAACACGCCGCCAATGCCAAGGCTTCCATTAGCTGTCTGCTACGCACTTGGAAGATAGTCTTTGGAAGCGGAATATGGGGCTGCCCCTCCAACACCTGCCCAGCCAATGGGAGCTGCAAGTCCCCATAGGACATAGGCCTCCTCCCACGGAGGAGGAGGAGAGGATGGAGCTGCAGCTGCAGCCCCTAAAATTAGGCCCTTCTTTCCACCCTCTCCCTTCCAGGGGCTTTGAGGAACTCTGAAGCTCATCTCCTCTTCCATCTCTTTCTTGCTCCTGAGTGCCTCTTAAGATGAGGTTTCTGCCAAGAGAATAAAACCACACCCCCTCCTCCATGCCCTTACCCCCTCCCCACTCTCTTATGCGATTTCCCCTCTCCTGTGCCTCATCGCCACATTTGTTAAACTACTGCCACTTAAGAGGTGGCAGGGAGTCAGAAACAATCTGGAGCAAAGCCTGGTATTAAATAACTTCCTGAGCCTGGCCCGTCTGCCACGCTCCCCTCCCTGGATCCTCAGGTGGAGAAACTAAGAGGCTGCAAGGATGAGAGCCAGGGACACCCCAAGCTAGCCTCAGAACCACCCCTCTGCTGACAGGAGGCTGGAGTTCCTTCACCAGTAAAGCCCAGCTTAGCAGTGACCCTTTCTCTTGCTTCTCCACTCTCATCCCACCCCCCACACCACACACACACACACACACACACACACACACACACACACTCTGAGCAAAAGGTACTCAGCTATGCTCTACACTCAAAGCTACAAGAGCCTTTTTTGCCAACCAGACCAACCCCTACACTTCCCAGGTAAACAAACTGAGGCTCCGAGACCTGGAGTCTCTTGGCTAAAGCCAACCAGATGCACTGTATTAAAGCATCTCAAAAGTGGTACCCCTAGGAAAACACCAGAAAGAGGCTTGGTTTGTAGGTGCCAGAATTGTTTCGCTACAATCAAGTCAGTCAGTTGCCCATGTGTCTCTCCAGGTGTGACCTCGCCACTGTGGGCCCCAGCAAGAAACATCCCCAGTACGTCATCACATCAATGCCCTCATAAAAATGTCTTTACTTAGCAGTTGAAGGGAGAAGCTCTGCTAAGGAAACCTCTGAAGCCAATACCCACTAACCCTGACTTAGCCTCATCCCGGCCTGCACCTCCCCCACACCACTTGCAAGTTCAGAATACACTTGCTGTTCTCCATGCTAGCCACTGGGTGTCACTGCTGCTCCCCCCATAAATGGGAACCATAGAGGGTTCAGTAGGGGGTAAAATAATTCCAGCAGGCCAAGGGGATCTGGTAGGTACCTCCTGGGTGTGACCTAACTTGACATCTCTCCCAGAAGAGACAGATGACCAGCCATGTCCCATATGCTGCCCTCACACATATCCTTTAATCTTCATAGCACCATCCCACAGCAACACCTCCCAATAACACCTTACTTTGCAGGTGAAGTAAAATGAGGCCAGAAAAATTAAATAACTTCCTCACATAAAAAAAAACAAGCAAGGAGGATGGCAAGGATTGGACCTTGAGATCCATGCCAATTTATGACCCTTTTACTATGCAAATCTCATAGCTTCCCTTCAACTTATCAGTCTCTTAGTGCTATGGGCTCTGGCTGAACCCAGCTGGCTTGGCCATGACCCCAAGAAGATGGTACCTGGGAAGAAGTTTATCAAAGGTACAACTCACAACAGGACAGGCTCAACAACCCTTCCCTGCAGAAATCATGGTCTAGTGCCCCTCTTGTGGCTTAACGTGGAAATGGGATACTAATGTCCCATGAGGCAGGGGCCTTACATGGTGGATTGGAGGGATTTAGGTGATCCTATTCCATTGCATCTTTAATTCTTTACCCAGGCACGGCCTGAAGCCCCCCTCTTCAGACAAATATTGCGATTACAATAGCCAAGAGGGAATCAGCTAGTGAATGGGAAGCTACGTGGGGTACGAATAGCAACAAAACCACATCTGCAAGAGGCTGGATGCTACTAAACAACCCTGGAGACAGATTTCTGCCATCCACATTTTGGGCTGCAGAGTGGGGAGGCAGGTAGCAGAAAGGCTTTGCCTGGCATGCTCCTACCTTTGGGATTCCAAAGTCCCTATCAGCAGGAGCCGTACACCTCCCCCGTCCCTGTGGCAGGCATGCACCTCAGTCACTTTGTCCCTTTGTCCAAATATATGCCATCTTAGTCCTTCTGTGGCCTCCTTTAGCTTGTCACAGGCTAGTTCCTCACGCACCTTCCCCTCTAATCCCACTCTACAAGGACCTGGAAACGTCTCTGCCCATCACCTCTTACACACTCCTGGGGCTGCTCACCAGTTTGAGCTTCCGTGTAGCTATCACATGCCAGGCACCTACCATAACCTCATCTCAACCCTCACAACCACTGTTAGATGGTATAAGGAATGATATTTCTCAGACGCAGGAAACTGAGGCTCAAAAATGTTAAGTAACCTGCCTAGCCTACACCAGGGCAGAGCCAGGATTTAAACTTAGTCTTTTTGACCAAAGAAGTCTTACCCTCCCCGCTACACCAAGCCACCTCTCCACAAAAGAACCTCTGAAAGTTCGGGTACAGGAATTGGGAAGATGTATCTATTTAGGGTGTGGAGAATGAGCTGGAGGCAGGTGATCTCAACTGCAGGAAGAACAGATGAGGGCTATAAAAAGTCTCCATGCCTATGGGGAATAGGTTCTGGAGTATGGTAATAGGAAGAGAGAGAAGAAGTTTACACACACACACACACACACACACACACACATGTGCTCATCGAAAATCTTAACAGAACCTGCCTTATTTTTATTTTCATATGAGAAAAACTGAGGATCAACAAGGTCAAGTAGCTAAGCCCAGGGTCCCAGCAGGTAAGAGGGAGAGTCATTACTCTGAAGCGCAGGGTTGTGTATGCAAATCAACTCTTGGCCCAGTAGGAGGGCCATAATGTCAGCTCCTCTCCTGCTCTTCAGTGGACTCAACTTGAAAAACTATCAAAATAAGGAAGTGGGGAAGACTTACCACAACAGAGAGGACCCTGCCTGGAGCCCCGGGTCCGGCATCTGGGAGCACACTCTTAGGCAAGAGCCACATGCCCCTAGACCCGAAAGCTCCGCACCCACCCCAAAAGCAGCAGACCCTGTCTCTAAAGCGGATAAACTTGTTAGTAGGAGGAGGCCTGTCGTGCATGGAGCGAGACAGCACCTGCTCAAATAAGATCTGCCTGGACAGACATACGGGCCAGCGGTACTACAGAAGCACTGTCAAAACCAGCCAGTCCAGGCAGGGCCCTACCGACCTTGGCTTTGCAAGGCACTTTCTCGAACTTACCCCGTAGAATGGTCATCTCTAAAGTAGACCCCAGGATGTGGAGGGGTTAAGAGAAAGCGCCAAGCTCTCCACCTCTACAGAAATGCCAGGGCCTGCTATTTCTCAGCACTCCTTGTTGCTCCAGCAATTTCCAAGTCTTAGGTTGTAGAGGCAGGGATAGGGAAAACATGGCCCCACACCTGGGCCAGGGTATTAGTAGCCTACGGCATATATAAAGCTTGCTTTCCAAGGCCAGGCGCAGTGGCTCACGCCTGTAATCCCACACTTTGGGAGGCCAAGACGGGCAGATTACTACATCAGGAGTTCAAAACCAGCCTTACCAACATGGTGAAAACCCATCTCCACTAAAAATACAAAAAAATTAGCTGGGCGTGGTGGCACTGCACCTGTAATCCCAGCTACTCAGGAGGCTGACACAGGAGAATTGCTTGCAACCAGGGAGGCAGAGGTTGTGGAGAGCCGACATCACCCCACTGCACTCCAGTCTTGGACAAGAGCGTGAGACTCCATCTCTAAAAAGAAATAAAAAATAAAAATAAAGCTTGTCTTCCTCGGTGGTACTCAGCCTCACAGTGCAACTATCTGTTAGCTTCTCTGTCCCCTAAGCCTGTGGTCTTCCTGGGCTACCTCCCATGCATTCACCCCATAACCCTCTGTGCCAATGTGCTGATCTCCCCCCTGAGGCTGCGGCTAGAAGGCGGAAGGAGAGCACACACCAGGTGGCTTTCCTCCATCCAAGGCACTGTCGCAGCCACCTCCTCTCCAGGAAGCCAGGGCCTCATGAGCTATAAAGCCCAGCTCCAGGAGTCTCACATCCCTGGACTGCACAAGATGCAATGGAAGCAGTGCCACCGCTGGTAGAGAGATGCCCCCTCCTAGAGGAGCCTGCGACCTCCCCTGCTCAGCCCTGGCTCAGGAAAGGCTCTAAAGCCAGGGCTGACAATGCACTTCTCACAGAGGCTAGCGCTGCATGCCCCCACCCCGCCCTGAGAAGCCACCAGCCCAGGACCGTCTCTGTGCCACCACGGCCCTCTGGTGGCTACCTGCAGTGTAGACGCAGAGGGAAGCCAAAGTCTTAAAGGTCTGTACAGAGACCTTAGATACGATGTGTAGGGAACACGGGAGAGATGCACTTGTACCTGGGCCAAGGCGCCCCCAGACACTGCACACAGCCTGTTTCCCGCTGCATGTTGCCGGGTTTAGGACTTCGAGGCTATACTGTCCCCCGGGTTCTCCCCTTCTCCTGAGGCACTGTAAGGGGCCCCTTTCCCATTCGCTTTGTAAAAGCCCGAACCCCTCTAGTCCCTAGCAACAAGTGCGGGATGGACAGACCTACACCAGCTAGGGAGGAGGGCCGTTCGTCCCTGGGCTGCCTTGTGCCAGGAGCTCACCTGGACAATTGGGCCAAAGCAATTCACCTCTCTTAGCCTAAGTCTTCTCTGTAAACAGTGTTTGGCCTTAAAATTTTCCTTAGCCCTTTTCTTTCAGATCTCAGTAATTTATGGCTCAAAGTCTTCTATCTCCCTAACTCACAAATCTTCCCAGTGGTCTTAGAAAGGAAATAACCAGTGTGGTACCGATTATTTACAGAGGCCAGCGAATACATCATTGCATAGGTTCTAACATGACAATCTACCCTGCCTGGGAGTCAGGCCTAGAGTCCATGACCTCAGCTCTCAGAAGCGGACACTGAGGCCAGTGGCTGAGCGATTACTAAGCAAGCTCATACAGCCGAGCAGCAGTGTAAAGTGGAAAGTGCACCAAACCCTGCCCGACCCATTTCAGCTGTTTCACATAAAAAACTGCACCCCCTCCACATGCTCAGAGCTCATCCCTATGGAGAGAGAGATGGAGCTTCCATGAGCAATGAACGTAAGAGGTGGGGTCAGCTTGCGGGTGGATAAGACTGCTTATTGTGGAGGGACCAGGGAGGGCTCAGAAGAAGCTCTCAACATCAGCTTCCAACTCCAGCTGCCCAGCACTTTACACACCTCTTCTCTTTGCTCTCAACCCAGAAGTGGTCCTGGCACCCCAAAACTCTATCTGGAGAAAGCTACACAGCCCCCTCCTCTCCCATCCAGTCTCTTGCTGGCCATGAGTGCCAGAGGCATAGTCCTACTCACCATGGCTCAGCCCAGACAGGAGCTGGCTGGGACCCAGTCACTAGCTTCTTCTAATCTCAGCCAGCCCGGCTAGCACCTGTTCTGCTGTGGGGCTCACCCTACCTCAGAGGCCAGGACATCATGGGTGGCAAGGAGGCCTGGCAAGAGGGAGTGGCTCACATAGCCTCAGGGGAAACTCCCTGTTGGGAACAGGTGAGCAGGAGAGACCAAAAGCCTCCCCCTACCAGGAGAGAGGCCTGCCTGGACAGTGACAGCCTGCCTGGACAGTCATTGGCTCACTCTTTGGCCATCACCATGCCTCATAATTACCCCATCCGCCTTTCGCTGCAACTCCAGCCAGGGTATTGCTCACCCAAGGAACTCAAATGTTGTCTAACTTAAGGATTCTCCTAGACTTTAACATCAACTCATTTATTTTAACTTATCATATAGTAATATATTCGGATGTGTGTGTGCGTGTATCCATTTATATGTATATGCTAGTATGCAGAAGAATATTTACAAAAAAGCATAGGCAATACAGCTTACATATTTAAATGCCAGTTGCTTTGCCCATCTCACTGGCTGCACCAAATTAAGCGAGTTAAGTCCTTCCCTGTAGTTAGTTTCCCCATCTGGAAAATGGGGCTAATAAAAGTACTCATCTTATGGGGGTTGTATGTGAGGCCACAACTAGGTATTAGCCTTAAAGTGCTTGGCACAGTGTCTGCACATAGTAAGTGTTGAGGAAACACTAAGGGTTGTTACCATGTACTCAAGTAAGATGCTAGCTGCACATTAGTCATGGATCATGGATTTCCTCTTTGCCAGACATGACCCATAATATTTAACTTCCAACAAGGTGCTTATGTAATGTAGTTGTTAGTATTATCCATTTCTTATGGATAAGGAAATTGAGGTGCAGAGGAGGAAAGGGATTTGTTCAAGGCTACAGAAGCTGCTAGGAAAACTGGGCTTAAGTAAACGGCAGCTGCCAGAGCTCCTCCACTGCTTGATGATGCATGTCTGGGGAAGGAATACCGAATCTCCCCACCAGCTAGACTCTTGGGAGACTTATCATGGACAAGCCAGGGGCCGAGGTGAGGCCAAGGGAAAAGGTCCGCTAGCTCCCAGCCTGCGGAGCCCCAGGTTCCCCAGCTACCTGTCTTGTGGCTAAGCTCTAGCACAAGGCCCTCCTCACTCGATTTCTCAACTGGTGTGGGCCTGCAGGCTGCAAGGCAACCCTGGGGCTGCCAGCTTCACATAGTTGCTTCCTCTCTGGGGAGCTTGAATTTGGAAACATCACCTCAGCGGGAGACACAGTCACAGGGGAGGCTCTGGCTTTCACAAAGTTCCCAGAACAGGAACCAGCGCCTGAGTTAAGCTGGCCCCTAGCACCTGGGAGTGTGCCCTGGAAGAAGAATCTTCAAGTGACCCAGGGACCCCAGAGGAATCCTGCCCACTCTGGACCCTTAGACCCTTATGGCTTACACCAGGCAGAAGATGACTGACAGCTGGTCTTTTCCAGCTTTGAATTCTGTGAGCCTGCACTTAGAGGCAACAGAAATGGGAAGCACCCCCTTGGGGGCTTGAGGATGCTACCGGGCCCCGAGCTTTGCTAATAACCTTACTGCAAGCTTCCACTCCTACTACCTAACCCATCAAAAGCAGCTTCCAACATGCCAGGCTGCCAGGAGGATTTGTGTTCCTCAAAGTTGAGGTCAGTGAGGCTCAAAGAATGACAAATGGCACTGAGCTTATCCCTCAGTGGCTCACCAACATCTAAGTGGCCTAAGCTCAGCCTCTGTCCCCACTCACTCTTCAACCGAGTTGCTGGAACACTCAGCCACACTCTGCAAGTCTCTCAAGATGGGTCATTCCCCGCAATGCTGCCCTTTGGGGTGGAAGAAGCTTTCTAGATGAAAATGTTCTGCACCTCTCCTTAACAAGCCATAGAAGGTCCAGCTAAAAGGGCCATGTCCGAGAAAGCATGGAGTCAAGAGCACCCAAGAGCCCGTAGAGAAGCCCCGGAGGCACCACATACCTGCACCTTCCCATTTGTGAGCCCCGACAACCTGGCACACTACATTGTTCTTTGTTCTAATCCGTAAATGGTAACGGTTAAGCTCTGCTTTTACTCCAAAGCACTGTCGCAAAAATTAACTAACAGTTGTAAGCTAAAAATAATGATATCACTCATGGAGGCATCATGGAGATGAAGAATTTGCTACACTGGGATAAAAGGCAGGATCTTGGCAGGGACTATATAAGACCATCCTTTAACAAGCTTGCCTGCCCCCTCACAAGGGGCTTTTGGGCCTTGGGAACTCTTATCCGGAACCCAGATACTCCACCCCACCCAGCTTAACCCCCCCCCCACATTACCCTACCCCCATTATTAATCAACTCCTCCTCTTGCACAGCACCAAGGGGAAGGCAGGGGCTTCAGGACCATCTCTCCTGGTCACCACCCCATCTCCTCAAGCGCCAACCCTCCCAATCACAAGAGCAGTGGGTACCAAATGCTGTTCACTATTATACATATTTAGCAATCAACCTAAAACACTCTATATTTATATTAAATTACATGTTTATATATCTATCATCTATACATTAAATACTAAATATTCTCTTTCTAGGCAAGAATAATTTGCAGTTCAAGTTCTAATGTTTTCTCTCACACCCAGTGGTGAGCCGCGCTCCAGCAACAGGCTCAAAGCTTTGCCAGAGGGCATATCCTTTCTTAGCTCTGAGCCCAGGGTGCAGATGGTAGCTACGAAGCTGGGTGTCCAGGCCCTAACTGAGTAGGCTGCAGGCCCCAGCACATTCTTGTGTAAAATGTGCCATTTGGTCTGGGCAGTCGACTCTAAAATATGATGTGTCACAAATGGTGCCAACTTCTGGCGGTCCGTTTGCTAGAGGTGGAAGGGAAGGAAGAGGAGAACACCAGTGTCCCAAGGTCAGTGAGGGAGTGCACCTCCTCCTGGCACCATACAAGGGTCACTGCCATCCCTAAGGAGGTGCCCTTAAAGTGTCCTGGCTGAGCCTCCTGGTAGAAGTCCCCTGGGTCCCAAGATGACATATGTCCTAGTTGGAAGAACACTGCCTCGTGGCCTCAAATTCATAGTTGAGTTTCCGGGCTCCAAAAGTTTTACAGGGCCCTGTATGACCTACAGGGGCTAGGGGCAGAGCTAAGGTGGGATTTACATTATTCATCCCCTTCTCAAGCCTAACCTGCCGTCAGCCAACTGGAGGACCCAAGGGGAGGCTGGAGACCTGCTCATGACCCTTGTGCAAGACACCCATGGAGCACCTGGGATGGGGGACCCAGGGCCACAGTGGAAATGCCATGATATTGGCAAGGGCCATTCCAAAAGAGGGCCTCAGGCTACACACACCCCACCAAAGAGCCAGCTGAGGTGGGGCCCTGCCCCTCTGCACAGTTGAGAGAAGAGCTGGGCAGGGATGGCAGGGCAGGATGTAAGCATCCCTAGGAGAGCGCGTCAGGCCCTCCCTGCTCACAGAGCACTCTCCGTTCAGCCAGGCAGGGAGTAGGAGCCTTCTCTAGGATGGTAAGGAACCTTCTGGGTTTTTAGGTCAGCCCTCCTGGGGCCAGTAGCCCAGCACGCTCAAATCTCAAAACAGTGGCCACTGGTAGGCTAGGTTTTGCCCAAAGCTGTCATGGCCTCAGGTCCACGCAAGCTGCAGAACACATGCTCTGGGCCCCCAGGGAGAGGACAGAAGCTTTACCTGCTAGGCTTCCTGGGGTGGAGGGTCCTGGCTTGGAGCCACAGACAGCCTCTCCTTGGTGGAAACCCTTAGGGCCTCAGGAGACTTAAGTGCCCCAGGTTTGATCCTGGAAGCATCTTTCCCTGGAGCTGGCACCACTCCATCTTTAATCTCATGCCCATAGCCCTTCACATTTCCGCCTCCCTCCTCCAGGCTACTAGTCCTAATCCTGGGCTCCTAGCATCTCACTGCGCCAACCAGAGCAAGCCCCCATGATGCCTTTGGGCCTGGCTTATACCCCTGCCCTGGGTCATTGTCAGGGCTGGTGTCTCCCCCTTGATCCTTAGAAAGAATGACACTCAAGGAACCAGCACAGCAGGCACACCCCCAATGTCCTTCAGCCAGCCAGAGAGGGCCTTCAGGAGGGCCATAACTAAGGAACCAGAGCTACCACATGCTAGGGACCCTTTGGGGTCTTAGGGTGAGACCCAGCTGGTGACAGATTCCAGCTACAGCCCTATGGTCTTTGCAAACAGAGGTAGCCAGCCCAGCCACACCATCCTCTCCCACTTCATCTCTTTACACAGCCAAAGGCCATATCATTCAATTCCAGCCCCAGGCAGGCCTGGTCCCAAGGCAGCCCAGACAGTCACAGTCCACCATCAGCCACCACCCTCCTGCCTTCTGTGACGTCACAGCCTGGTTGGGTGCGGCTGCACATGGCACCCTTCCAGGCCCCGTGAGGTCTCCTGCAACGAGAGCTGCAAGGTAAGGGATTGGCCTCCTGGGCAGAAGGGGCCAAAGGGAGGGCCCTCTGGGAGCAGCTTGGCTCTGGGAGGGGTGGAATCAGACCTACAACTCCTGCCCCGATGCTCTGTAACCCATCTCCTCCATACACCAACAGGGCAGCAGAAGGCGGACATTGGCCTCCCCATCAGAGACAGTTCCCAGCCAGCTCTCCTGGGTTGGCCACACAGGAATCATTCCACACCACCCCTGAGAAGCAGAACCATAGGCAAGCCTCTGTCCCTCTGGAAACTCAGGTACACTCAGCTCCAGCCCTTGAAGGAAGGACCTTGAAACATCACAGCCCTAAGAACAAGAGGGTGAAACTGTGGAGCCTCGGCATCTCTCTACCCCAGAGCGTGCCCCTAGTTGTACCCTGGGGGATTCCACCAGCATCCAAAGCTTTAAGCCAACTCGGGAAGCTGGGACCTCTACACCCCACTTCCTTGGTAACATTAGAACCTAGGACACATGCCTCTCCAGCAAGATAACAGGCTTCAACGGAAGCCCCTTCCCAAGCCACACTAAAACAAGAAACTCCACCCCAGCCGAGGGGCATCCTCCTGCCCTACAGGCCCCCTTCCAGCCTGCTCCCACATGCAGGCCTGCACAGTGGGGGTCCCTGTTGGGGTTGTGTGCCCTGGGAAAGTCACCACCCCAGCCTCCATTTCCTTGGAAGTCAGACAGGGATGGGGTACTGACTTCCCCGTGGTGAGTGTGACTCCCCCGCCTTCTCCTCCAGCTCTCTGGCTCTGGAGTAGAAAATCGGGGCCCTTCTCGAGCCCTTGGTCAATACCAGCCATAGATATAACAGGGCACTGGGAGAAGATGGGGGCTAGGAGAGGTCATTTAACTCATGACCTCTGACCCTCCCCCACCTGCCGCTGGTGGGGCTCCTAATGGAATCCAGCTCCCTTGTTCTTTGGTGTTGGGGTGGACTAGAGAAAGGGGTCCTGATGGCCTGTCAGAGTCCAAGTCTAAAACAAGAATGGGACACAGCGCAGAGCGGGGTCCAGATGCACTCCCTGCTCACTCATCCTCCCAGATGCCCTCCTGAGGGCCCCCAATGCCAAGAGGGAGGAGGCCACCCCAGTCCTCCTCCCATTATGGGCCTTTCTGGCAGCCTAGAAGGCTAAGCCAACTCTTCCCTACTGAGACTGCTTCCCCAAGCATCATCTCCAGAGGAGCAACACCTCTGTGTGGCTATAAAGAGCCTACGTGATTATGACCATCCCTGCCTCCCTACTGGCTTTCTACAATATAGACACTTGCTCTCCTTGGAGCAGAGAACAAGCTGGATGTAGCTCACCCACTCCCAGCAGACCTAGGCTTGGCACCAGGGGCTCCTTCTGCCACCCTTAGCCCACCCCCTGGCAAATCTCTAGGTCTGGCTCTGAGCACCAAGATTGGCCACTCAGCTCCCCACCTTCACCACCCCCCCACTCACCCCCCAACACGCAGCCCCTACACACACACAGCCCCAGTAATCCACTTCCAAGTCTGAGTTTCCCTAACCATCTCACTCTGAACCCTCTCCCTGCATCCTTGGGAATGCTGGAAGCCTGTGGCCTGCAAGCGGGGAGAGGCACAACTGGGCTGTCCTCTGTTTCTCCTGGCCCTCCCCCCTGCCCCCCCCCACCCCTTGGCTGTTTGTCTTGTCATCTCTGGACGGGTTGAAGGGGGTGAGGGGGTGAACAGCAGATCTAGATATGGGTCAAGCTTGCTCTCCTGGGCCAGGAGTCAGAGGCATCTCCTGGGCTATCCATTTCCCTCAAACTGTCAGTTGCAAGAAGGCAAGCAGAGGCTCCATTAAGCTGAGAGGGCTGGTGGGCTTTCCAGAGAGCAGGACTGCAATTCCTCTCAGGCTCTTGCAGCCCCATGGCCCTGGGCTCAAGCAAGGGGAGGGGCTCCCAGAGCAGCACCAAGACAGGTCCGGCCCCATTTAGCCCGTCCAAGGGGTAAAGAGCCACCCAAACGCCTTCCTCCAGACCTTGGCCAGGACCTTAGCACAAACGCTTCTCAGCTGCCTACCCACTCCTGGGGGCTCCCCAAGGGCTGGGAGCCTTGAGGGGAAGAGGTGAGAATTATCCTCTGAGCAATTCTAGTGCGACTCACACCCTTCTCCAGGGTGCTAGGTTGGGAGGGGGTCACCTGGCCTAGGTCAACTAAGAAAGAGGAGCAGACTCTCTGGCTTCCAGCTCTCACTGTCTCCCCTCCTTTGCTTCTGCTCCCATCCCCACCAAAGAAAAATAACAAGGAGAAAAGAGCAGGCCACCACTAGTCCTCCCTTGGACGGGGCAGAACGAAGCAAAAGCCAGCCAGAGTTGAATGTTCCAAACGAACCCATCTCGCACATCATACAAGAAACCCCCCTCCCCAAAACACACGCCCTCTCCTCTCCCCTGTGCCATCCCGACTCGGAATTATCCGGAGCAGTTATCAAAGCCCTAAACTGGGAAAGGATGTGTAGGCGCCCAGATGCAGATGAGGGTGGCAAAGGGGGTGTCTCGGAAATGCCCAAAATGGGGCTGGAGAGGGCGGGGCTGCAGGAGGAGAAGGGAAGATGTAGGCGTCCATGATGGCCTCCACACGTCCAAAGTCTCCCCCGCAAGCAGCCAGCTCCCAACTTGTTTACTTGTCAGCATGTTTTTCTGTATTACAAATGGAAATAGTTAAACACCTCGGCTGGATCGTGAGCAGTCCTCATCTGTCACCATCCCTGCCGGCTAAGCGTCGCCACTGCCGCCGCCTCTGCCAGAGAATCGAACCTCGTCTACTTTATTCCACTTGAGCGTGGCCAAACTGTTGCTATTTAGTGGGGGCAATCTAAAATCCCTATTTGCACCCTCGAAACGAGCTAGCAGCGGGTGGAAACAGCAAGCGGGAGCTGGGGCCCTCCTGCTCTCGGCAGTGGCCGGGGTCCTCTCCAGGGAGAGCCACACACACGCATCCCCCGCACCGCGCCTCGCCAGGGCCGGAGTCACCTGAAATGCGCAGCCCGAGAGCATCTCGCGAGCCAGAGCAAGCCTGACGCGCGCCCAGCAGGCAGCAGGCAGCGGAGAGCCGGGGCGGGTGGAGGGCCGGCTCCCGGCCGCTGGCGACAAGAGGGAGACGGGGAGCGCGGCGGGGAGGCGGGCTGGGAAGCGGCCGCCCCACTTACATGGAAGTGATATTCCTGGACATGTCCGTGATGTCTCATGCTGGCGTCTCCCATTGCTCTTCCCTAATCCTGCCCTTCCAGGAGCGGGAAGAGGTTCCCATCGCTCCGGCCGCCGGCAATTGATCTTAGTCTTGCCGCAGACACAATTTGCACGGCAAGCCAGCACGGAGCCCACATAGTCCAGCCACACGCTTTCCCAGCAAGAAATCCGCAGAAACTACACTTGGCTGGGCAAAGAGAGACATCCATCTCCGACCGCTGCTTCTAAAAAGAGGAGGAGGAGAGGAGAGGGGGGTGGGGTGGGGGGAGTGGGGAGAGCAGGGGGGAAGGAAACAAAGACGGTGAGGGAGGGGAACGGGGAGGGGGGCCTCTGCCTTTGAACGCCGAGCGATCAATATGCAAAATCCTTCAAGCGTCTGAAGCCATCGCGGCCGCCGCCGCCGCCGGGTGGGAGCCGCTTGGAGCGCCTAGTGGCGCGGCTTGCCGGGCATGGTGGCCGGCTCAGCGATTGTCTGACTTGCCGGGTCCGGGGCTCTGCAAGCGAGTCACGCTCTCCGACTCCGAGACTTTGCAGGGTTGCAACAGACGGTGGAGTCAAAAAAAAAAAAAAAGGGAAGAGGAAAAATGGTGCCAAAGTCACCAAGTCCCACCTACTGGCAGAATTAAAACGGACACCCTACACACCTGCAAAACACACACACTCACACATACACACACCCGGAATCCGAGGAAGGGAGGAAAAAGAAGACGCAGTAGGAGCCGCAGCAGCCGCTGCGAAGGCTCGCCGCGTGGCTGCAAAATGTACAAGTGCTCCGAAGCCTTACGAAACGCACCGGTTATCGGAGCGTCTTCCTCGGCTCCCTCCCTCCTCCCTCCCCTCCCTCCCTCCCTCCTCCCCTCCCTCGTCGCGGCTCCCTCCCCTCCCCCGCCCGGGCCGGGAGCGGCAGGAGAGCGGAACCTCCCCCTCCTTCCCCCTCCCTACACCCGTCCTCTCTCCCCTCCCCGCCCCCCCCTCCTCCCTCCTCTCACCCACCCACCCACCAACTCGCCGGCTAGCGGCTCTAGCCGGCACCGCCACCCGCAGCCGCGCGGCAGCCCACCCGCCCCGCTCCACGCCTCGCAGCTCGGCACCCGCTCGCTGCAGCCGAGGGGAAACCGAGACCAAAGGGGAAAAAGTTGCAGTAGAGATTGCGAGGGTCGAGGCTGGGGAGGGAAGAGTTGGCGAGCTGGCTGCGCTACACGGAAGGCGCTCGCCTTTCCACTTTTTGGCCCTCGCCAGCTGCCCGGTTTTGCTGCAACCCGGACCGCGGTAGGAAGTGAAATGGACGTGGTGGAGGTGATCGGGGAGCGCTTCCAGGCCTGGGTGGGGGCGCAGACGACGGGGGTGGGGGCCGGAGCACACAGACACCCCAGAGGAGCACCCAGAGCCCGGGACCGGACCGCAGACGCGCAGTCCTTGGTCTGAATGACACTCGTTTCCGTAATCTAGAGTCTGGGGCGCTGGCTCTCGGCTGGCAGTGGACTGCGGGGCATGGCACGCTGAGGTGCCCCCTGTGCCCGCTGCGCCTTCAAGGAGGTGGGTTTTGCATTCGGCCTTGGGCAAGCAGGGATGGGGAAGGAAGAAACAAGAGCCAAAAGGGCTGCGCTGGAGAGTCGAGGTGGCCCCGGGCGAGCTGTGCGTGCTAAGAAACGGCCGGGGAAATTGAGATGCAAGGGCAGATTTTGGCAAGCGCCGCGCCGACCCCATCACAGGCCGGCTTCTTGGGCTCAGCTCTCCGGGTGCGCTGAGCTGGCTGCCGGGTGAGGGGGCGGGGCGGGCGGCTTTCTCCGGATTCGGGGTGTAGAACCTCCTCCTTCCCCTCCCACAAGCACCCCTTCCTGGTAGGGACGCAAAGCAGGTGCAGCTTTCGACAGGAGCTGAGATCCCATCCAAGAAAGAATTGGGGGTGTCCCCCGCTTTTGCGCTGGTAGGGGATTTTTTCTTAATAAAACATAAAGATGCCAAGTGTGAGCCGTTTGTTGAAAAAAAAAAAAGGAAGAGCATTCGCTGTGGGAAAGGAGAAGAAAGGGTTAGGGGAGTCCGAGCAGGCAGACACACTACAGCGTTCACACGCAGAAGAAGTAGGGCTCTCCTGCCTGGGCTTGGATGAGGGCAGGCGAGGAAGCAAAATACATTGAATTCAGCTGCATCCAGTATCTTAAAGGAGCTTCCCCCGCCCCCCCTGTGGATTCCGATGTAGGTCATGCAACTTGCAGGCGCGATGGGGAAGGGGTATGCTGGTGTCACCGCCTGCCCCAGGCACAGACAGGCTGGGCGCCTTCGGGTGGCACTGTCGCTGGGAGTATAAACTTGGACGAAAAAAAGCAAAGAAAACAACATGCCTATAAAGGCAGTTTTCCCGACTTCTCGTCACATTCCACCTTCCCTTGGCCTCTAGGGAGACTTTTACCCCTGTCGCCATCACGGCCCTGTCCCCCACACTGGCATTTTGCCCTCCCACCAGCAGGAGGGGACAGAGTGTGGAGACCTCCTTGGACTCTGAAGCCAGTTGCTACTGGCCCTAGGCCAATCCTTGGTGTCCTCAGGCCCCTGGGAATGTCCCTGTCACTTCAAGTGCCATTCGGGGATTGGCTTTAGAATATCTGAGAGTCAGAGAACATGAGGTGCAGTCAAATATTCACCCTTGACCTCTCCTGGGCAGGGAGGGAGGGAGGGGGAGAGAGAGAAGGAGAGACATCTGTAAGTCATAACAACAACAACAAAATCCCTTTAAAAACGCCTCAGGATCTGGTAAAAAATGCAGGTTGTGGAGCAAGGGGTCCTGATAGGCAAGAAGTCTTTCATCCTGACAGTAAAATGGGATTCAGATGGGTGCTATCCTTATCCTCACACTCTGGGCCTAGCGGAAGCCCTTTTGAAAGCAGGTGGCACATGGACACGTAGAGGGGACAACACACATGGGGGTCTACCAGAGGACAGAAGGTGGGAGGAGGGAGAGGATCAGGAAAAACAGCTCATGGGTGCCAGGCTTAATGCCTGGTGATGAAATAATCCATACAACAAACCCCCACTGACACCTGTCTACATATACAAACCTGCACATTCTGCACACGTACCCCTAACTTAAACGTTTAAAAATAAAAAATAAAAAAAGCAGGTGAGGGACTAGGTGTAGGGAAAAGCAGAATTTCCCTTCTAACCACAGGCAAATGACAAGCTTTCTGGCACTCAGCTTTCACATCTGTAAAATGACCACACTAAGACCAGATCCTCCAAAATGTGGCCCTCTCTGTCCAGCAGCATCCGCGTCACCAGGAAGCTTGCAAGAAGCGCAGCATCCGAGGCCCCAGCGTAGACCTCCTAAACAAGAATGTCCCTCAAAACATGCTCCCGGTGACTCATCAGTACATTGCAGCCCCAGGGCCCCCTCCCAGCTCTTAGATTCTCTGATTCTATGTGGATCTGGGCCAAAGGGACTGCTGAGAAAAGAAAAAAAGAAAAAAATGGTGGAGGATAATAATATCCCCAGAATATTATTCAGTTAGGGTGAAATAAACTGGGTGTCTCGGAGGCAGGGGCCTTGTCAGAAATAGACCTTCTAAGTTTCACTGCAGCTTAAGAAGGTGAGGAAAATGACCTGCTCACGCACTGCTCACCATGGTGCAGGAGTTTGCTAGTTCTTAACCTCTGCAGGAGGCCAGATCTAAAGAGGAAGCAGGAGATTCTCCAGCGTAGACACCCTCCCTTTACTCAGTAAGAGTCCAGAGCATTTGCCGTGTCTTATCTCTTGATGGGAATGTCCCAGTCGACAAGGAAGAATGCCTGTCACATCATGGAGTCCTGGAGAGACCATCATCAAGCTCAGCCTCCAGCCAACCAGGGTTAACCCCCCAGCCTCCTCATCTCCTTTGCTACCAGTTTCCTCCTTAGAAAGGAGGAACTCAGCCCCTTGCTGATCAGTAAGTGTCAGGAATAGACAGAGTTTTTTGTTTCATTTTTTGAACAGAAAGTAAAGCCTTAGAAAACCTTTGCAGGTGAGAAGACACCTTCCAGTACCAAGGGACTGGAGAAGACAGAAATGTTCCCCAGATTCGGATGAGGTATTTCACCAGATAGGTCAGAGTGGGGGCTCCCTGCTGGAGCACAGCGGCCCAACTCCTCCTGACGCCTAGAGAAATTGAACACGTGTCTTTCTTAAAAGGCATGTTCCAGGGGTGCACGCACCTGAGATTAATAGCAACTGTTTATGGGAGATTTCCAGCAGTCCAAATTCCCCACTATCTAGCAAGGGAGGAAGGGAGTGGAAACTCAGGGCGGCCTGTTGGTCACCTGTCTGCCTTTCCAAACTAGCCACATCCCTTTTTCCAAAGGACCTTTACTCCTGAGTCAGTGGCCACATGCCTGGGACGTAGGCCAGACCCCAGGCAGATGTGTGGATTCACCCACCATGCCCTGCTCCTGTGGTGTCATTCTGAATCCAGGAGCTGTGCAACACAACTTTCAAGTTTAAGCAGAAATAGGACCTATGGCTCTAAGTCTCAGCTGGTGGAGGAACACACTGTGTTGTGACTGGGGGAGCACGGGGGCTACAAAGGAAAGACTAGATCCTGAAGGACTTGCTGTTCAAAGAGCTATCTGGCTGGCAGGTCTGGGCTTGGGCTAGACGAAGAGTCCTATTTCCTGGGTGGCCCAAGCGTAAGATATGAGGGAGAGAGGCAGGTCTGGGCCTGGTTGGAGGCTGGGGCTGTGTAATGCCTTCCAGAAGCTCTGGGTCCCAAGGAAAGAATGATGACCATACCTGGAAGATGAAAGCCCACCCACAAAAGGGAACAGTCCAGCACCAAAATGGTCCAGGAAAGCAGAAGAATCCAACCACAGGAGGCCCCCCGCTCAGGACTCCCACTCAAGTCCCAGTATCTTGGACAAACACCTGCCAGGTGGTTGGAACTACCTGCTGGTGGTGGCAGTGAGCTGGGAAAGAGGGGGAACCCTTGCATCCCACTTCTATTAAAGATTCCTAGAGATACTGCTAGGTTCTCCTGCCCTGCCAGTGTATGGAGGAGGTTCTGGGGTCCTCACCAGTGATGTTGCCCAGGTGACCCTACGCTATTATTCTACTTAACCCCAATGTAGATTCCTAGAGTATCTGGGCTGGAACACACCTCCCAGCTCAACCAATGAAACTCCACGTGATGAAGAAATTTCCTCAACAGGTGCCCAGTCTGTCCTGCTTGAATACTCTCAGTGTCAGGAAGCTCATTACTAGCCACTCCAGAGACTTCGACTCTGTCTCTCTACAAAGCCCCATTCCTTGGGTATCCTTCACTTTGACATAGTGAAGCCAGCCCCCTAAAGCTGCCACCCTCATTCTACTGCTGCCACCTAGATCCTCAGGGAAGTCTCACGTCTTTTCTACAAACCAGCCAGGAGGCTGCCCACCGCCCCTCTCTTCTCTAAGCAAAATCTCTGTTTCTTCCCTATACTTCAGAAGCACAGCTTTCTGAACCTTTTCCCACTACAGTTGTTGGAAATGCATTCAGGTTTGTCAACATGACTGGTTTAAATAAAGTATGGCTCCAAATCACACAGGCTTCAGATGCTCTGACCTTGGGGACCCAGGGAGTAAGCAGCTGCAATAGGACTGAAATGGTGTCACGTAATGGGACTAAAATTGTGTCATGTAGGGTTCTACTACCCACTAGTGTCTGAACCCAGCGAGGCATTTAAGTCTCTGTGCGTCAGTTTGCCCTTCTGCAGAACAGGATCTAACTCGCAAGGCTGTCATAAGATAACACAGTCAGACACTTTGAACAGCACCTGGTGCACAGAAGCATTGTATGTCAACTTCATTACGCCACTTGTGAGGTTCCCAGAGGGCCTTACCGCCCAGCAGGGAAGCCCCAGCAGCCTTTAACCACTGACAGTCAAGCACATTGCCACCATAAAGCTCATCCCACACGTGCTGCAGCGCCCCCTGGCAATTTGGTGCAATAGGTCAGGTGCAGCCACCGCCCACAGATGCTGTCTGGCTCGGTCCTAGATCCTGGAGCAGTGTGTGCCAGAGAAGGGTCAGCGAGTCCCAGGTCCCCGGGGAAGACGATGCAGGGTGCAGGCTCAGGTACATCTCCCCTGAGATGCAACTCCTCAGCCCGGGGAGCCCGTCGCCATTGGTAGTCTTGCCTTTGAGTTGCTCCTTCTGGACTTTGGTCCCTTCCATAGGAAGGTAGCCCCTGCTGAGTCGCCACTGGCTGTGAGCAGCTGAGCTGGGCTGGGAATTTAATGCTGCATGTCCTAGGTCCTGCACAGGCAGTGGCTTGCTGGGCCTCCCTGGCCTCCAGCGTCCTGGTGGGGCTCTGCAGGAGCAGATGCTAGAACCTTTCTGCAAACAGCAAGATCCAGGGCAGGCAGCTGGCTTCCTGCCAGCAGGGGAGCACTGCCGGCAGGCTAGGGTAGCCAGGAAAGAGGGACTCCCACCCCACAAGCCAATTTCTCCCAAGGTATGAAACCAGGAGTCAAGAGTCAGGACTCACACTTTTGGGAAGCCAGAAACCTGCAGGTGGTTGGAAGAGGCTAGGGCAGCACCACTGACTGGGACTGGAGGAATGGAGAGGCAGGAGGATTGCACCTCCACAGCCACCCTCCGTTATAGACATAGCCCTCACTAGAGGGCTTCCTAAATGAGCTCTCTCGAAGTAACTTACATTGTGCCTTCCTCTGCCCAATACCCAGCCATTTGCCTATTTACTGATCAGAGCAGCCAGAGATCATCTCAGAGGGCAGCCGGGATAATGGCCTTCATTTGGCAGATGAAGGAGCTAAGATTGACAGGGTGGGGCAGAGAAGTCTGGGCACCTTTCTGACTCCTAAGGGGGATAGTCCTCCTATTGCCAGATTTTACAGTGTAACTTCCTGGAGGATGCAGACCTTGCCTATTTTACTCTACTGATTTGCCAGTCCCTTAAACAGCACCTAGAACACAGAGGGGCTCTCTTGGTGTTTGTTGAATGAATGACCGCCCTCAGCACAACTTGCCCTTTTGTACCACTCCACACACATGGAAGTAAGCGTTCAAGTGTCTGCCTCCCTGGGTGGCCGGCACCAAGAGGGCCAGGAGCCATCGGTGTTGTTCACTACATAATCCCCAGTGCCAACCTTGGTGCTGGCCCAAAAATGGACACCACATATTTTGGAGGAAGATTAAGTGAATTCTTTTGCTGCCTGAAATTTCATGTGTATCCACAAGAGAAGTATGGGACTTAACAGAAATGGGTGCTTTGAGCTACCACCTCCTGTGTCCCCATAATTGTATGTGCAGCCACACACTTCTCCCCCAGTGAGACAAATATCGAGGGGTTTCTGGAAGCAGAAAGATTAGTAGCTCCTGTTTTCAAGAGGTAGATTGGGGAACAGTAATGTCCCATTACCTGGGCCCTCGGCAGCCTCCTCCCAGTGAGTCTAGGGCAGAGCCCAGGTCCAGCAGCTTCATCACCATGGCCTCTGCCCTGCAGAAAGCCGAAACGCTCTCTTCTGGGTTAGACATCCCCCTTCATCCCTTCCCCATCTCCTAGGGCCCCCACTGCACCCTATTGCCCATCTTAGTCCATCCAGCCCACTCCTGCTCAGCTTCTCGGGCTCCTGCCTCTGCCCTTCTCTCTACCTGCTTCTCGCCAAAGTGGCCCAGCCCCACACCTTCCCACTGCCCTGGCCCTGAACGTCTGGCTCAGATTATAGAACTATGGCTTTCACACCCAGCTTTGTACTAATTCATTCATTTAGCATCAAAACACTGGGCTGTATCACCTTGGCCACGCCACCGCCCTTCCGCATCCTCTTACTCCCGTCTGCCATGTGGGGAACCAATGATCACAAGGACCAAGTAAGATAATGCAGCTGAAAACACCTTGTGGACATTAACACTGCACAAATGACAGCCACTGGCTTCTGCTAACAGTAGTGGACACCAGGACCTTTGCACATTTGATTAGCACTTCACCCCTGACCTGCCGGCATTCATCAGTCACCAGATGATCTCAGAGTTGAGGAAAGCCAAGGTAACAGCTCCCATGCAAAGTACACCTTACACTCTCAGCTCCAAGGGGCGGCTTTATAAAGCGTGAGTTTCAGCCCCGAGCAAATCCAGTTCAAACCCCAGCTCTAGCACCTTCTAGCTCATGACCTGGCCTCATCATTTCACCTAGCTGAGCCTCATCCTCCTCTCCCAAGGGCATTGTTCATTGGATATTTCCGTTACAGTGCAGTTTGGAGAAAGCAATCATAAAACATGCACAATGTGCCTAGCCCAGGATTTTACACATGCGAGTTCTCCCTTTCCCTTCTTTTTTCTTTCTTTCTTTCTTTTTTTTTTTGGAAATAGAGTTTTGCTCTGTTGCGAGGATGGAGAGCAGTGGCACGATCTCAGTTCACTACAACCTCTGTCTCCCAGATTCAAGCGATTCCCCTGCCTCAGCCTCCTGAGTAGCTGGGACTACAGTCATGTGCCACCATGCCCGGCTATTTTTTTGTATTTTAGTAGAGATGGGCTTTCGCCATGGCACGATGGTCTTGATCTCCTGACCTCATGATCCGCCACCTCATCTTCCCAAAGTGCTGGGATTACAGGCGTGAGCCCCCTCTGTTCCTTTCCACTATTTTTCCTTAGGGGGCCCACTCCATACCAGATGGTTCAGCCTCCATATTAGGGTGCTCACAACTCCACACTCCTTGCCTGCTAAAAATTACCCTGGTTTCTGTTTCCTGAAACAGAACAGCACTCCAGGAGCATAGAGGGCTGAAGAGGTATGCCCCAAAGTCTTCAGGCCCAGAGAGGAGGAGACCAGATATTTGCCACATACCTGGGACTCAAAACAAGAAATCACCAGATTGGCTCCAATTTCTTCTTGGTACTGATTACTCAGAACAGCACACACACGTTTAAGGAGGTATCAAGAGCAAATAGGAAAAAAAGTCTTATTTCCTGAGACACCAGTGTGGGAATTTGGGGAAGCACTGCATTGTGGGGAAGGGCATGGAAGCCATGCTTGCCTTTGGAACTAAGAGACTGTTCCCTCCCACAGACTTTCTGCTTCATCCTCCACCCCCTCCCCAGCCCACAGTACCAGTTGCACTGCCTGGGAACCGAGGGACAGAAAGCCCAGCCCAGGGAGTTCCAGGATGGGGGTGGGACAGGGAATGCAGGTGGCAGTGGGGAAGGTGTAAACCAGCCCTATCAAAGCTCAGGTGGGATGCTCAGCACTGTGGGTGAATGTGAGTTGTGGGGTAGGGGGTCCCAGAAATTCGGCCTGCAAGCACACCTGGAAGGCACCATGAGTTCATCCAACTGCCAGAAGCCAGATGACCCTCAAAGCACAGCAGACACTTAGAGTTCCCCTTCAACACCCTCTTCCTGGTGTCAAGTTCTAGAACTTCCCCTCCAAGAAAGTGAGCCCAGGAGTCCAACCCCATGGATGGATGGCAGTGACATTTCCGCACTGTACACATGCCCTGTGACAGACATGTGTTCCAGTGTTTCCCAGTGACAAACCCCACACTCCCCTTGTCCAGCCTCATGCTGGAATGAACAAGGAGATGTCCACAGAACTCTGGTCTGGAGGATCTAACCTCTTTACTACAGACTTTATGGTCGCCCCAGGGCTCAGTGTCCCTGATAGATTTCAATGTAACAGAAGCCATCCAGAGGCCACACCCATGTACCAAAGGGAAGGTCCCCTGGGCCAGAGCAAGACATCTCCTATTATCGTGGGGCCCCAGAGATAAAGATGGGCAGGATGATGGCGATGATGATGATAATAACTTCAACCACAGCACGATGATACACTGGACAAGGAAAATATGGCACATATACACCATGGGACACTATGCAGCCATAAAAACGACAAGTTCGTGTCCTTTAAAGGGACATGGATGAATCTGGAAACCATCATTCTCAGCAAACTCACACAAGGACAGAAATCAAATCCCCACATGTTCTCACTCACAGGCGGGTGTCCAACAATGAGAACACATGGACACAGGGGAGGGAAGCATCACACACTGCGGCCTGTTGCGGGGGACTAGGGGAGGGACAGTGGGGGTAGGGAGGATGGGGAGGGAAAACATGGGGAGAAATGCCAGATAAAGGTGACGGGGGATGGAGGCAGCAAACCACATTGCCATGTATGTCCCTATGCAACAGTCCTGCATGTTCTGCACATGTACCCCAGAACCTAAAGTACAATAAAAAATAAATAAAAACTCCACAACATGTTGACTATTTTCTGTGTGTGACATTTTCCTACACGCTTTACAAGCATCATTTCATTGAACTCCTCACAAATACCTTGTTTTACAGTGGAGAACAGAATCAGAGAGGTTAAGTCACTTGTCCAAAGTCACCCAGCTGGTACATGGAATCAGCCAGGTTTTCAATCCAGGTCTTCCTAAACACAGCATGGAACCACGTACCACTTCTTAAACTAAACTGCCCCCTCATGAGGCAGGGAGGAAACGGGAGGATGCCTCCTCTGCAGGGAACTTGGTGGGGCGGCCCCTGCCCCTCTGCATCCCCACAGCCCTTGCCAGTGTTTTCCTTGTTGTGAGAAGGAAGGAAGGAGGGAGGGAAGACCCCAGCTGTGACCATCCAAACCCCATTAGCTGTAGCCCTAGACCATCCTGGGCTAGGGCTAATGAGGGCTTCAGCCAGGAGCACAATATTTAGTCTGTGACCGGTCCTGTGGCCAGGTTTTACCTAACGTTCAAAAACTCCCTTCCCAAAAGATCAATGGGCCAGCTTTCTCTCGAAAAGGACAGGGATTCTAGAGTTGGGTCCTTGGCACAGTGGACACATTCATGTCCTACCCAAGCATCTGTTATCAGCAAATCAATAATTAAGAGAGGATGCACATTAGCCTTTGAACATATTCCAGATAGAGTTTATTTTTGATCTTACACGAGGTGAACAAGTGTGTTCTCCAAGCTGGGGGTAAGCTATAGGCAGTGAGAGATCGGGAGTGGGCTTGGGGGTGGGTGTGTGGACTCACCACCTGTGGTCCCCAGGGGCATGTGCTGAGGGTGGCAGGGACCTCCAGCCTGCGAGGGGCTCTGTGGGTTGGACAGTGCAGGTGAGCACAGGGAGCGGGTGGTGGGTGGGGTGGCATGTGAGTGAGGGGTGCTCCCAGTGGGCTGGGGTGTGCAGATTTAATGTATGTTGGGGAGGAAGGTGGGAGCCAGAAGGGTGTGTGTGGTGGCTGTGTGTGTGGTGAGGGCAACTGCAGGGTCTCGGGCAAAGCTACTGCTTAATGAAGTGTGCTGATGTCAGGATCCTCGTTCCCTTGTGCCAGATCCCAATGAGAAACCAGGCTTTTAACCTGTAAACTCTTGGATGCAAAGATGACAGAACAGAACTTTGTAAATATCAACCCCACTTCCCACCTCCACTCTTCCCTTCTGTCCCTCCCTGCCCTCATGGGCTGGCCACAGAAGCCAGCTCACTTTCCTTTCAACTTCTAAGTCCACTGGAAGTTTCCAGTCCCTGGATTCTGGGAAGAAGAAAGATGATACTAAACGTTTCTATGAGTTCAGTTTACCATGAACCCAACTCCCTCACACACACACCATAGCAAAAATCATATCACAGATTTTATAATTATAAAACCATAACCTTTGAAAAGAGCTTAGAGATTAGCCACTCTAGTGTTTCTCACACATTCCCAACTAGAATTCCCAAACTTGCAGGAGAATGAGCAGGGAGGGAGGGGATGAGGGGAAAGGGAGGGAAGATGCCTGCCATGTTTCATTCCTGTGGCTTTGAAGACCTTAGGGTATTGTCACAGTCACAATGCCCTCATAGAAACTTACCCATTTGGGAATCACCACATTTAGTACAACCCCCGTCCCTGCTATTTTATAGGTAGAAAAATTAGGCCCAAGATGACTAAGTTATGTCCCCAAAGCCACATAGCTAGTTAGGACTACAGCCAAAGGCTTCCACTATGAGGCATCCATTCTGCCCATTCACAAAAAAAAAAAAACCAGTAACACATTCTGGTTAGCGGCCTGAGAACCTCATGTCCCAAACACTGCTGGCCCCCTCCTGGACCACATACCTCCAACTAAAAGCTACCTTTTTTTTTTTTTTTTTTTTTTTTTTAGCACAACAGCATTTTATGACAGATTTTTATGACATCAGCTCTGTAAGCACTTCTCTCTCCAAGGAACACAAAATTCTCTACACAACCTCACCCAGGCCTTACAACGATCCCCTAGAATCCAGCATAGGGCAGCAAGTTTTGGTGTTTATTGTATTCCGATTTATTCCCCTCCTATTTAATGGATAAGTGCCTATTTATCCATTTCCAAAATGGATTTACCAGGTTAATATAATGACCTCCCCATTGTACAGGTAGGAATAATGTTAGCATGCCACTTCTCTCTAGGCTCACGTGATACGTTTTGAGCCTAGATGGAGTAGATGTACACCGTCGATCTGTATCATCTAAAGGAGGTCAGGGCTAGTGACATGGCCTTGCGCAACCACTCCATCAAGCTTCTGCTCACAGGCAGTTACCTTCCCTTGCCCAGAAGTAGGAGAGAGTGAGGTGGGTTTAAACTGGGGTGATCTGGGGCTGGATAGGCGAGGCTGTCAGTGCCTCCTGCTCATCTCAGGCCCACAGGCTTGAAAAGCTTCTAAAAATACCAGGCATGTTTCTTGCAGGGGAGCTTATTTAGCTGACATTTCCTAAAGAGGGCCAATTTGCTCACTCCGTGCTGAGGACCAATGGGCAGAAAGCTGCCTCCTCCTCTCCAGCTGACTCTTGCGCTTACTGAGGCGGGATGGGAATGTCCTCTCAGTCCCAGCATCCCTTACCCTAGATGGATCCAGTGCAAATGAAAAGGTCTAGGGCATCCCAAAGCATCTGCCAAGGACAAGCCATGGGCGAGGCAAGAGACATCAAATTGGTCATTAGATTGGTCTCTGGTCTCAAGTAGCTTATGGTTTGTTGGCTCAGCTAAGGAAAACAACAGAATTTCACCTGTGACACATGGCAAATGGAGAGCCCAAGTATCAGGAGACAGTGAGTACACAGAGGTTCATTTTCTTTTTTTTTTTTTTTTTTAAGACAGAGTGTCACTCTGTCACCCAGGCTGCAGTGCAGTGGCACCATCTCAGCTCACTGCAACCTTCACCTCCTGGGTTTAAGCAATTCTCCTGCCTCAGCTGGGATTACAGGTGTGCACCACCACACCCAGCTAATTTTGTATTTTTTGTACAGACAGGGTTTCACCATGCTGGCCAGGCCAGTCTCCAACTCCTGACCTCAAGCGATCTGCCCACCTCAGCTTCCCAAAGTGTTGGGATTACAGGCATGAGCCACTGCGCCCGGCTCAGAAGTTCATTTTTAGTGGGGGAGTCAGAGGGGTTAAAGTTCTCTTTTTTCAGTCGTTTTCATTCATACATTTTGTTTATTTTCATTGATTTATCTGTTTGTTGGGTGCCTGTTCTCTGTTTATGAGATACTGTGCTCAGCCGTCTTGGGATTAAGACCCAGATAACTGAGTCTGGTCCTGCTTAGCCTCGTTTTCCCCATCTGTAAAATGGCCATGTTTAAACTGGAGGCTTTCA
>JAZHEH010002354.1:0-29943 GCA_036589455.1 Ateles fusciceps
CCCAGCACTTTGGGAGGCCGAGGCGGGCGGATCACGAGGTCAAGAGATCGAGACCGTCCTGGTCAACATGGTGAAACCCCGTCTCTACTAAAAATACAAAAAAATTAGCTGGGCGTGGTGGCGCATGCCTGTAGTCCCAGCTACTCGGGAGGCTGAGGCAGGAGAATGCTTGAACCCGGGCAGCAGAGGTTGCAATGAGCCAAGGTCGCGCCACTGCACTCCAGCCTGGCGCCTGGTGACTGAGTGAGACTCTGTCTCAAAAAAAAAAAAAAAAAAAAAGTATATTTGTGTAACTAACACTCCTTATAATGACACAGAATGGAGTTGGCCTTTAGTCAAGGCCCATTTACAGGGTATATGGAGTCATAATAACTTGTCCTTGGATGTTTTTAAACTTCAACAGCAAATACATGCTATTGACTTTTTCCGTCAGGAACTCCCACGAGATGCCACCATTGCTCATGATATTGTTGACACATTGTCTTCTTGGACCCATGGTTTTCACCTGCCATCTCTATCTGCCATTATTGCAGTCAGAGGCTGTGTACTTCTCATTGTCATTCTTCTGCCGTTTCTCTTTCACCTTGTGTTCTCCTTCCTCCAGTGTCTTCAGCTCAAGCTTTTTGAGCTACATTTAAAAAATAAAAGAGAAGGAAATGTGGAGAATGTTCCAACCTAGAGATCCTCTGCGTGCCTCCGCTATAATGTGAGCTTGAGCCAGACATATTTCCCCCTCCTGGAAGCAGTCGAGCTAAGGGAAAGCGGGAACTAAAAGATGGATGATTTTGTAGAAGTTATCTCAGACTCCCTGACACTGACACAATGGCTCGGTGATGGCTGTGTGGTTTTACTAAGACATTGTGTTTTATCTTGGTACCTGTTTTGGGCTAGTTTCATGAGTCTGTTTACTCTAGTTTTATGACTCTGTTTACTCTAAAACATTATCTAAGCCCTGTAACTACTCATATGTCTCTTGGAGATTGTTACCTTTAAGATCTATGAGTTTTGCCTGACTTTTAAAGAATGTTGCTTTTCCTGACCTTAAAGAATAGAAATTCCGTTTGATCCAGCAATCCCATTACTGGGTATATATCCAAAAGACTATAAATCGTTCTACTATAAGGACACATGCACACGAATGTTCATTGCAGCACAGTTTACAATAGCAAAGACCTGGAACCATCCCAAATGCCCATCGATGATAGACTGGACAGGGAAAATGTGGCACATATACACCATGGAATATTATGCAGCCATCAAAAACGATGAGTTCGTGTCCTTTGTAGGGACATGGATGAACCTGGAAACCATCATTCTCAGCAAACTGACACAAGAACAGAAAATCAAACACCACATGTTCTCACTCATAGGCGGGTGTAGAACAATGGGAACACATGGACACAGGGAGGGGAGTATCACACCCTGAGGTCTGTCGGTGGGGGGAAAGGGGAGGGATAGTGGGGGGTGGGGGAGCTGGGGAGGGATAGCATGGGGGAGAAATGCCAGATATAGGTGATGGGGGAGGAAGGCAGCAAATCACACTGCCATGTGTGTACCTATGCAACAATCTTCCATGTTCTTCACATGTACCCCCAAACCTAAAATGCAATAAAAGAAAAAAAAAAAAAAAGGATGTTACCTTCTCAAATGTAAATCCCTACACAATAGGTAAAGAAAAATCTCCACCCTCGTGCTTACTTTTATGGCCCCTAGCTATGTACTTCCCTTTTATTGGTATTTTATCTTCTCCTCCAGACTTGCAGTATTGTAACTTTTGTTCCTCTTTATTGCACAGAATTAACAATGTGGGTTGACGTCAGTACTGAAAGCTGACAGTATATATTGGGACCCTTTGCACAAATAAAATTGCTGTTTAGGCAATGCTGTATGGGCATTGTCTATTCAGACCTCCAGACCCTGCTTTTCTGTCTCCTAGTTTTTCTGCGCACCCTCTCTTCCAGGTATTGGGACCCTTTCACTGGCCGAGAGCTCCCCCGGCAGACATGTTGTCCCTGACCGTTGTTGCTGTTGTTTTTTATTTGTTTGCAGTTATGATTAATCCTGAAGGATTAAGAGCAAATTGTGCAAATGCCTTAACAAAATGAATGGTAACAGGAGATAGAACTAAAAGAAACTTATGCAAAAGGTACTTTTATGTGTGCTGTTTTGTCCACCACAAGGGCAGTGGAATGCACAAGAATTATATACAGGTAGATACATCACACAGAGTGATACTGCTACAAATACTCAAAATAACTTCTAATGAGTAGTTTTCTCATAAGAAAATGATGTTACACAACATTGGCAGATAAGTCTGTCAATCATATTTTGATGACAAGACTGGATAGTTGAAAAGTATCACACAATGAACATTATACATTACAATTAACTAAAAACATCAATTCCTTAAAGGACATTAAAGCGATTTGGAAGTGTTGAGAGAAACAGAGCAAATGTGTCAGCAATTTATTAGGAACATAAATTGGAAAGGACTAGATTCTTCTCATATCAACATTTTATGGATTTGTTTGTTCTGAACGGAAATATGTTCTCAAGCCAAGCTTAGTTTTTGAAACCATTATTGACAAGAAAAGTCAGATGTCTTCACCTCTGGTGCTGCTTTGAACTTCCTGTGCATGGCCAAGGTGTCTCCACTGAGGGAAACATTCACACACCACTCATCCAGGAAGGGCTGCAGAACGTCGCTGAGGGTCCTTTTTGTTGTTGCTCCAGTAGCTCCTGATGAAAAACATAATTAATGAAAAGAGCCTGGACTTTCATGGATGGCATTTCAGGGCAGCAACCCACTACAAGTGGACTGTTTTATGTGCTTAAGCAGCGACAAGTCATGGTGGGTGACACAGTGAACTGAATGTCAGGGAAAAGCCAAGGTCATGCTAGCCTTTGCTGAATTAAGAGATGAATAAACAACTTCAAGGATATTCCCCAGGTGGCTTCTATCCATCGGTGGGACTCCAGGGCAACTATCATTTAATTGTGGTAAATTTTATTTACCTTATCTGTTCAGATCTTCCAGTTCTAAAGTCATTTTACACCGTATCATTACAATAGAATAAACATTCTTATAAAATATGAAGTCCCACATGCACTTCGGATTCTGTCTTTCCAGCTAACAAAAACACCATTTCATAAACTGAGTTATCACAGTGGCTAACAAGTACAAAGTGGAAGCTTCCATAAATAGTCTAATATATGGTTTCTAATTAAGTGGAAAATAGTACATATTTTTAGTAGTCAATATTGAAATTCAAAAATGACTAATGAAATGTGTAGAATTCTCCTTTTGTTTTGCTTTCTAAATGAAACATGGCATTGTAAGAAGATGCCACTTAGCTTGGCAGTCGTTCCCATATACTGATGGAGATATGTGACTTCTGGAATAAACAAATGATGTAACTGTAATTTTCCTGTAGAATCCAATGTATTTTCACAAGTAAACTAGAAGACCTCTAACAGGAAATCATAGAGACAACAGTCTCACGACATGAAAGTATGGCACATTACTCTAAAGGGAGCCTGGGGGTCTTGGACTGGACCACTTACCATCAGAACTAACACTTGAAAGAAGTGCAATCAGAGGTGCACTTATGAGAATTACACAACCTAATGCATGTAAAGTACCAAGCACAATGTCTGACCCGCAGTATGTATTCAATTAATGTTATCTGGAATAACATGAAAGACCATATGCACACTGGGATGTGGTGACTAGTAACTTCTCAATATGGAGTGGAAATTGAGTAAACCTGGAGTCACTCTCCTGGAACATACACCTGAAATTCATCAAGACTCACTGGACCTTACATGAAGCCAACCAACATATGAAAAAATGCTCATCATCCCTGGTCATTAGAGAAATGCAAATCAAAACTACATTGAGATACCATCTCACACCAGTTAGAATGGCGATCATCAAAAAATCTGGAGACAACAGATGCTGGAGAGGATGTGGAGAAATAGGAACACTTTTACACTGTTGGTGGGAGTGTAAATTAGTTCAACCATTGTGGAAGACAGTGTGGTGATTCCTCAAGGACCTAGAAATAGAAATTCCATTTGATCCAGTAATCCCATTACTGGGTATATATCCAAAGGATTATAAATCCTTCTGTGTTCTAAAGAACACATGCACACGAATGTTCATTGCAGCACAGTTTACAATAGCAAAGACCTGGAACCAACCCAAATGCCCATCGATGATAGATTGGACAGGGAAAATGTGGCACATATACACCATGGAATATTATGCAGCCATCAAAAACGATGAGTTCGTGTCCTTTGTAGGGACATGGATGGACCTGGAAACCATCATACTCAACAAACTGACACAAGAACAGAGAATCAATCACCGCATGTTCTCGCTCATATGCGGGTGTTGAACAATGCGAACACATGGACACAGGGAGGGGAGGATCACACACTGGGGTCCGTCGGGGGGTAAAAGGGGAGGGACAGCATGGTGGTGGGGAGTTGCGGAGAGATAACATGAGGAGAAATGCCAGATATAGGTGTTGGGGGAGGAAGGCAGCAAATCACACTGTCATGTGTGTTCCTATGGAAAAATCTTGCATGTTCTTCACATGTACCCTAAAACCTAAAATGCAATAAAAAAATTATACATATATATATATATATATAAAAGAGTCTACATTAAAAAAATGTAAGTAGGACACTAACTAGTAATGAACATAAACACTGGTCCAAAAATCAGTGAGACTAGCATCAGGAAGGCAAAAGTTTACAGTGAGTAAGATGACACACACACATATAAAATATATATATATATATAATATGCATAATATATATATATATAAAATATGTAAAGATGTCATCTATGTATATATATTAAAAGAGGCTTTATATATATATATAAAGCTTCTCTTATAAAAGAGACTTTTTAGGCTACAATTGGTAAAAAAGCAAGAGAGAAGAAAGTTAACTGCTTCAAACATTTGGTACACACTGAAATAATGGAGGACGCCAATCACGTTACTTCTACTTTCTCTGCTAAGTAGCAAAACAGTACTAAAAAAAAGTGTCTCTTTTTCTTTTCGTCTCATATTTGAATTATTTGAAATTCATTTCCATTTGTAGAGCATTTGCATTCTTTCGGAAATTTCCACAGATTGGACAATGCAGAATCCTAGTGTGTGTCTCACCTTTGTCCGACACCCTCAAGTATCTGCTAAATGATTGCAGCTATACCTTTCCCAAGACAACAGCATCATTTTCTCCCAGGGTTTTCAGTAGTTCCACATCACCTATCAGGTTTTTTTTTTTCTTTTTTGACAAAATTAAATGGAAAATTATAGCCTTTCTTGATTCCTCAGCAGTTTATAAAATCAAAATCAAATATGCAGCTCAACTAAAGCACAGGATGTATATATAGAAACCGCTGTCTTATCTTCTGCTTATCTGAGTAATTGGTAAGAGTACCCTAATACAATTGGTCTTTGAGTTCCCATTGTCTCTGTCTTGCTGCTGGCCTAGAACCATCCTGTTCACACTTTTGTGGCCTTCCATATTGGGAGCTGTGGGGGATACATGTTATTTTCCTTATACATACTCACACAGAGGCACAAACATATATTTTCTTCTGCTTTTTTTGTTGTTGTTCTGCATTGCATTTGTAACCTAGGGACAGATAAAAACAAATAAAGAAATAAAATTACAGCACTTTGAATTTTACTGGTAGCCAGAAATATTTATCTATGTAGGCAGAAATGAGTGATATATTTTTAAAGAACAAACTTGAGAGCCTTTAACTTTTTAAATTATTATCCTACTTGAATACATGTGCTGAATGTCCAGGTTTGTTACATAGGTGTCTACGTGCCACAGTAGTTTGCTGCAACTATTAACCTGCCATGTGGGGTTTAAGCTTGCATTAGGTATTTTTCTGAATGCACTCCCTACCCTTGCAAACCACACTCCAATATGCCTTGGTGTGTAATATTCCTTTCATTGTGTCCAGATGTTCTCATTCTTCAACACCCACTTACAAGTGGGAACATACAGTGTTTGGTTTTTAATTCCTCTGGTAGTTGCAAGAAGATGATAGTTTCCAGCTTCATCCATTTCTCTGCAAAAGGCATAAACTCATTCTTTTTATAGCTGCATACTATTCCATGATATACGTGTGACATAGGCAACCTAAAGAATGAGACAAAAAATTCTGCAGTCTATCCGTCTGACAAAGGTCTAATATTCAGAATGTAGAAGGAACTTAAACAAAATTACAAAAACATAAAAAATAAAAAACTCAAACCACCTCACCATAAAGCAGGCAAAGGATATGAACAGGCACTTCTCAAAATAAGTAATTTATGTCACCAAAAAACATACGAAAAAAGCTCATTGTCACTGGTTACTAGAAAATGCACAGCAAAACCACAATGAGATACTATCTCATGCCAGTTAGAATGGTGACTATTAAAAAGTCAGAGAACAATGGATACTGAGAAGGATATGGAGAAATAGAAATATTTTTGCACTGCTGGCAGAAGGGTAAGTTTGTGCTTTCCTCAAAGATCTACAAGCAAAAATAAAATCTGACTCAGAAATCCTTTTACTGTGCATACACCCAAATAATAATTAATGGCATTTGAAACAGCAAGCAAGGAAGAAACAAGATTAGGCACATTGTAAACCTCAAGTTACAGATATATTACCAATTTCAATTGATATTTCAATAAATCCAAGCCATCAGTTCCTGGCAAATTACTTGTCTCGAATTAACAAATGCATTGCATAACTTCAGATCAGTGACATTTGAGATACTGCAAAAAAAAAAAAAAAAAAAAAAGTGCCATATCATTCACTAGGTTAAATGCTATTCCTATTTTCAAAAACAGAAAATAGAGGCTTATATCCTAGTCTACAATAAGGCACATTCAGAGGGACTAAAACACAAACAAATACAAGTATTGAATGCCTCTTTTCAGCCAGATGCCATGCCAGGCTTTTATTATACGTTAATTTATTTAATGTGAATTCCTAGATAAAAAGAGATTATTACTCCTTCACATACTTCTGGTTGTACTGAGAACAATTCATCCCAAACATATTTTTAAGGGAGATATATTATGTAAATGGAAATAATTTTATGAAATACTTTCATATCTACCTAAGAACAAACCAGAGACCTGGAGCCTGGGTGAAAATATAAAGTTTTGCTAGGATGGTGCCCTCCACAAATCAGATTTGCCATTTATCTCATTCACTGTAATATCTCCAGCACTACAATAATGCCAGAAACCCCAAAAGCACTCATCATTTGCTGAATGTGGGATGGCTCATAGCTGACTTGAGTGTCACTACTCAGAGTACATTGGGTGCATCATGTCAAGGCATGGCACAGGGCCTCTAGGAAGGCTTCAACACTGAACTTTACCTAGTCTAGCTCACAATTTAAATCAATAACTTCAACGAAGACAACTTACAACATTCAAAGATGATATCAAGGCCAGCTACGTTCTTAGAAGGCAGAAGTTAGGATTCAAAATTATCTCCATTGGTCAAAGAGTAAGGTAAAATCAACAAGTGAGAAGTTAAGATGTTAAGAAAGCCCTGTGCATGGGCTAAAAATCAATGGAACAACAATAGGACATGAGAAACCTACATTAATAACAGGCTGGACATGGTGGGCCATGCCTTTAATCCCAGCATTTCAGGGGGCCAAAGTAGGTGAAACACCTGAGGTCAGAAGTTCGAGAGCATCCTGTCCAATATGGCAAAACTTTGTCTCCACTAAAAATGCAAAAATTAGCCAGGCTTGGTGGTATGTGCCTGTGGTTGCAGCTACTCAGGAGAACTGAGGAAGGAGAATCACTGGAACTGGGAAGGCAGAAACTGCAGTGAACCAAGATTGCACCACTGTACTCCATCCCAGGTGACAGAGACTCCATCTCTAAAATAAATTTAATAAAAATAAAAAAAATCAGCATCAACCCAAAAGTGTTAACTTACAGCAAGCTCAGTAAGAGGTAAGAGGCAAAAGTCTCATAGGTTGGTCCAAGAAAATGCTAATGCAATTCTAGGTGATATTAAAAGGAAGATCAGGGAGAATGATGACGTCCTCCTTGAGGGACTCACTCAGTTCTGGGAGTCATATAATCTTTGGAGAAGAGACTTAGTCCTGTGAATCTATTGTAAAAAGATCGATAACTGACCTGTGTGTGTTTTATGGGTAGGGAATGCTTTGAAAAGGTGACAAGAGCAACTGAAAGAACTGAGGATATTTAAATGGGCCCGAGAGAACTTTTTGGATGGAAAGGGGTAGGGCAAAGCATAATACTATCTTTAATTACAATAATCTGTCTAATGGAAAAGAGATTTGACTCAAGATGGCAAATGAGTTTCCTCTCATTAGCTAATTCTAAGCAACTGATAGTGACTGCCAGAAACTGGTGCTGAGAAAGATTCTGAGACTAAGTGTGGTAAATAGGAAGTGTGGTAAGTAGGAAATATGTTGTGATCAACTACCAATCTCTTGATTTAGGGAAATGAAGTTCCTATATGAAGGCCGAGTATTTGCTGACCCTGGACTAGACAGACTTATTTCAAACTGTTCCATAAGTCAAGTCCAGGGCTGCTCATTTGGAGTCACTAAAGACAAGAAACTAAGGAGTCGCTGGAACACCACCAGTGACAGTTTGAGAGGATGGTCAATGAACTTGGAATTCCCTGCTCTTATTTTAAGGTACTAGGCAAATGTACCATGAACCTTATGGAGTCCAGTTTCAAAGAGATCACATTTTGAGGAAGTCTCTTTACAGCTTGTATAGAAGAGCTAATAGAAAAATTACCCCCTGCTTCCTGCAGCAGCGGTTTTAGTCATTCCATACAGCTGGGGTCATGAGATTAAACTGGTATAGCATGGGACATGTCTTACAATGAGGAGAGGCATTATAAGTGCTTCTGATAAGTCTCTAATGTGACATTTTCCTATTAATATTATAATCAATTCTCCTACACCTAGGAGAAGTTATGGTTGTTTTTGGATAATATTTTATCTAATTATACTCATATAATCAATGGTGGGAGCAAAGGTAGGGGTGGAAGTGAGGGGGTCTTAAGACACAGTATTTTTCCTTAATTAATTAAGTTAATTAATCATTTTTTTTAATGCTGACTCACTCTGTCACCCAGGCTGTAGTGCAGTGGCTCGATCTCAGCTCAATTCAACCTCTGCCTGCCAGGTGCAAGTGATTCTCCTGCCTCAGACTCCCAAGTAGCTGGAATTACAGGTGCCTGGCACCACACCCTGAAATACATTTTTAGTAGAGACAGGGCTTCACCATCTTTTCCAGGCTGGTCTTTAAGTTCTGACTTCATGATTCACCTGCCTTTGCCTTCCAAAGTGCTGGGATTTCAAGCATGATCTACCATGCCTGGCCCCACGTTTATTATCTTATAAACAGTCTACTGGTGATTCTACCTAACAGCATTTACAAACTGTCAGCCTATTTACAGAACACCATTTTCATTATTTCTCTCAAAAGTCTTGATGCTTCTCAGCTATAGGATCATGTACTGGTATTCAAAATGGAAACCCGCATTGTTTCACATGTTTTTTTTCTTGGACCTACTGTTCCACCTCTGCTAGAAGTGAGTTGTTTGTTTATTTTTTCCCCAAGTTGACACTGACTGTATCTACTTGAGGACTGCTATTATTTCTCTTGTCATGCCTGGTATGTTCTCCCTGATTCTGCCGGCTCACCCTCTATCCTTTAAAATCCAAGTAAGTCTCTACTCCCTTTTGATTATTTCCAACAAAAATTTACAGGTTCTCCACTTCCTATGAAGTCCTGTCACTCTTACTGCCTCTTAAAGAGTTTGAATTTTTCATAGGCAGAAATCAAAACTCATTGTACTTTTCTTCTATGTTGTGAACAAAGATGGCATTGACCCAAGTTTTTCCTCACAGAACTTAGATACTTTATCAGGCTTATTTCACAGCACAGAACTCTAGAGTCAGGGTAGATTCCTCATTGCCCTTAAAATGGTGCTGGATTTCATTTTTTCTTTGGTATTCCTTTGCTTGTTTCCCCCTTCCTGCAATGCTCTCCTTTTTGCCCAGCACCCAAATACTACCCATCAAAGCCCTGATGAAGTCACACTCCTTCCAAGAGATGATCTGAATCACTTCCATCTGCAACCATTTTCCCTTTACTTTTTACTCAGTTTATAGTGTTATCTTAGTTCTTGCTCTATTCTCTGGCTGTAACATTTTCATTATTTCTTCTGAGAAGTCGGTGTCTTTTCTTTCTAATACACTTAAGCCTTGTGAGGACAGGCTCACCTTTCCTCAAAACAAACAATGGTGGGTACTGAAAAGTGTTTAACTGTGTGGATCTGAACCCAGAATCATCTTGGTTTTGAGATGACATACGGCAATGTTTGCAGACCTTTTTGGTTACCACCCTTGGGGGAAGAAGATGCTGATAAAATGGAGACAAACTAAATCTACAATGCACAGGACAGCCTCCCCAAACAAATAATCTTCCATCTCCAAAAGGCAACAGTGGCCTCATTGAGAAGTCATGGGTCTGCTGAATGAATCAGTGAACCACCAAAGCAAAGTCACTGAGAGGGCAAACACTTGCAAGTGGAAGCATTCCCTGCATGGATTAGCCAGCCAGGGTCTCACAGGTCTGGACCCTGCTACCCCCAGGGATGGGTGGAAATATAGCACCAACCACTGCCTTCACGCGGGGCCTGTGAAGTTCCCCAGGGACTCGAAACCCCCACTCTCAACAAGGCCCCATACCCTACCTGCAATAAGAGGTCTGCAACAGAAACACAATGGCAGTCCCCCCCAGAGGATATCAGTGCTGGTAGCCTCAGCAGCGTCAGGGACGCCCAAGCAAGTCTTGTGATAGGCTGCAGATGTACTCTCTCGAGATGTGTGTGGAGTTTCTGGCCAGTGCTGGGGAAACAAGTGCATGCCCATGTCTCTTCAGATCCGCAGTCTGTAGTTGGCAGCTTTTCGGAAGTGGCAGGATGGGATGTGAGGGTTTCAAACTTAAGATCTTGCCTCACCACCTTCTGTCCCTCATCTCTGGGTCCCCGCCCTCCAGCTGCCTTTGATTTCTTCCTGGGTCACAGTCCTAGCCCATGCCTCAGAACTGTGAGGAGAGGAGGCTGACGTGATTGGTAGAACAGCTAGCTGGGAGTGCAAGGCAGGCAGCTTTCAGCATCCGTGTTTCTTCCCCAGGAAAGAGGCACGGCTCTGAGAGCAGCGATTGCCCCTTGTTTTGGCCTGGCAGCCCAGGTTGGACGCCAAACTTATGCCACAGTGGGGCGAACAAGGTGGCTCGGGGAGGAAGCAGACGCCTGATGATGGCTCAGATAGATACACTTGCCCCTCCTTGGGGACAGAAGGAAACGTTTTATGTTCCTTAAATCCCTTTTACCCATTAGGCCTCTTAAGGCTTGCCTGGACCACTGGCCTCCAGGCAACTCCTAAAACGTCATTCACATTCCATCTGCCAATCCCAAGTAACATGTAACCATTTGTCCTCTAGTCCAACAGGCTTGCCATCTGACGTGTTGAGTCAAGATGTGCTTTGTGAAAATCTGTCACAGACATTGAAGGATCGGGGTGTATTGGGCACACTCAAGGTGTGGGAGTTAAGCATAGCTGTGTCATAAGTTTTACAAGTGTAACCTGTAACCGGTATTTCACATTTTAATTCATCCAAAGTTTGGGTTTTAATGATTGTGTGATACACAGACTGTGTTAGCGAATTACATTTTTACATTCCTGAATAACTCTGTCCTTAAGTATTACAGTCTAATGAAAATGCTTGAGAAAATGTTGAGTTTGGTTCGACCTAAAGGGGCATGTTCAAATAATTGAACTGACAATAAAATAGGAGAAAGAAGCTTTTACATAATGAACACATTTTAGTAGGATTAGTCTTTTATAAATATGGCTTGTAGGTTCATATACTAATAAATGAGTTCTAATACATTAGATGAGGGACACTGACATCACCTAGAGAATACTAGTGTGATGTTTAATAATAGTGTGGAGAATGAACAATTTACTCTCTACATTAAACTGAAATGTCTGAATATATAATTAGGGTAGCAAATATCTATTAGCATAATTTGTAATTGGATTAACAGCCAGGACTATGATTAACTCAAAATGTTTTCATTGCAATATGGATTTCAAAAGCATATTTTACATTTAAGATATGTAGATATATACTGTGTATATATTACTTTATTAATTTAAGGTATACGGGGGAGACCATTAACGTGTTTCCTTAGAAGTTTTGTTTTTCTTGTAAATCCTCATTTTCAGTGGCAACAAGCTTATCTTTCGATATTTTTGTAATATACATAGTAGTTCCTTATAGTTGAATATTTTGATTATGTTCTCCAACAATCTACAGAGGTGTGACAAACTGGAAGAAATTTTTTGTATACTACTTATCCCAATTTTAAGCTGCTGAAATAGGCTTCTAGAGAACTGAGTAGTCTACAAGAGAGTCTAGCTAATGACCAGTTTCACTTGGAAACTGGGGAAAGAAAGTTTTTTTTTCCAGAACTCACTGGGCTGCTTGTTTCATGGATTCCAATGGGTGCAGGGGGAAGGCACCTAACTTCTAGCCATGGAACTAGAACCATTTGGAAATTAACAAAAACAAAAACAAAAGGTTTCTTATGAATGTAACATGTAGGCCGATATTTCTACTGAGACAATCCTGCTGAGATTCCTTCCCCTCATCTCCTGTCCCCCTCTCCTCCTCTCCCCCACTCCATAGCTCTCCCTTCCCCCTCCTCTCCCTTTTTTCTTTATTTTCCTTTCCTTTACCTCCTTCCCTCCTTCACTTTCTCACTCCCTCCTCCTCCCTCCTTCCTTGTTTCCTTCCCTTCCTCCCTCCCTCCTTCCTTCCTTCTTTCCTTCATTCCCTCCTTTTTCCTTCTTTCTTCCTTTCCTTCCTCCTTCTTTCCTTCCTTCCTTCCCTTCCTCCTTTCTTCTTTCCTTCCTTTCTTCCTCCTTCCCTCCTTCCTTCCTTCTTTGTTTTTTGTTTCTCCCTTTCTCTCTTTCTAGACACAAGTTTGAAAGCAACTAATTCATGAGTTGAGATGCAACATATAGTAAATGGAGAACTGCAACTTCTGACCATTTGACTGGAAGGAAGCTTCCTCTTACTAGTCACCTCTAACTCTTTACTGATGGATAACTTACAAAGATATAGCTGTGAATATTCACTTTGTGTTTTCTTTCCAGAATGTGGCTTAGTGAAAGAAAAAAAAGTTTTTATTTTCTGTTTTTGAAATTTTATAAACAGTTTCTGCCTCTGCTGATTGTAAAATGCTGTATTATAGCTAAGTGCTTCATGACTAGGTCCATTTCACATTCCTCTTTGAATTCACATTTTACATACATATTTACACTTGTTATATAAAAAGATGGTATTAAATTTGAAATCAATTTATTGGCATCTCACTTAGTCTTTTGTAAAATTATGATATGGAATCTCTATTTCAGAGCCAAAATTGATCTATCTATCTTCCATGTTGCCTAATAAGACTCTGCCAATCTGCTGAATATGTGCTGTGAGCTTGGCACTGTGACAGGCACACTGGAGATATTTTGTGAGTAATAGATGAGGAATAAGACTCTGGAGAGGTGAGTCAAGCAACTTTTAAGTAACAATGCAGAGCAGCAAACCCAGATTTCTAAAATTAGCTCTTCTTCTTCTTCCCTAATCCCTTCAGATGTTTCTCTTCTTTGTAATAATTATGACAAAAATATAATTTTAAAAAATCTGTAATGATCTCAAATATTAAATGGGCTTTACTTTTATCTTTTAGTACATTTCTAACTTTTAAACTATATTTCTTCACTGTTACTGTTGAACATGAGTCCTGCTTTATTATTTTAAAAGCAGATGTAGTAATCTTTCCCTCTGGATGTGTGTGTGTGTGTGTGTGTGTGTGTGTGTTTAGTAGACATTATTTTTTAAGAGCAGTTTTGTGTTCACAGCAAAGTAGAGTGGCAATTATAGAGAATTCCTATACATTTGCTGCTTCTACACAAGCACAGTCTCCCCCCACTGTCAACATCTTGAATCAAGGTGGTACTTTTGGTACAATTGATAATCCTACCCGGAAAAGGCATTATCACCATTAGCCTATAGTTTAGGTTAGCTTTCACTCTTGGTGTTGTTCATATGTTTTTACTCTGTTTATGTTGTTTATAATTATCCCAAAGTTTCATATTTCAATGTGTGTTTTTTTGTTTGTTTGGTTGGTTTTTGTCTGTTTGTTTTCATTTTGTTTGTTGATTGGTTGGTTTTTGAGATGGAGTTCCATTCTTGTTTCCCAGGCTGGAATGCAATGGTGCAATCTCAGTTCACCATAACTTCCATCTCACAGGTTCAAGATATTCTCCTACCTCAGCCTCTCAAGTAGATGGGATTAGAGGCATGTACCAGCTAATTTTGCATAATACAGATGTAGTTTCTTTATGTTTGTCAGGCTGGTCTCCAATTCCTGACCTTAGATGATCTGCCAAAGTATTGGGATTACAGGCGTGAGCCACTGTGCCTGGTCATGTTTCAAAGTTTTAGGAATGTGAGAAGCTTAGTATGATATTATTTTATTTTTCTTTGTTTTTGTTTTGTTTTGAGACAAAGTCTCACTCTGTTGCCCAAGCTGTGGTGATAAGGTGTGATCTCTGCTCATTCCATTTTCTGCCTCCCTAATTCAAGTAATTCTCCTGTCTCAGTCTCCTGAGTAGATGGGACTACAGGCACATGCCCTCACATCTGGCTAAGTTTTGTACTTTTAGTAGATATGGAGTTTCATTATATTGGTGAGGTTGATCTTAAATTCCTGACTTCAGATGACCCACCTGTCTGGACTTCTTAAATTGGTGGGCTCACAGATGTGAGCCACTACACATGTCCTTGATTTCTTAAAGATGTCTGTTCAAGTTTGTGCTAGTTAAATATCCATTTTTAAAGTGCTACCCACAACAGTTGTTTTGGTCCTATTTCCCTTATTTGTAATCTGGGATTACAGGCACTCACCCCCACACCGGGCTAATTTTTTGTATTTTTAGTGGAGATGGAGTTTCACCATGTTTGCTAGGTTAGTCTTGAACTCCTAATCTCAAGTGATCGACCCACCTCAGTTTCTGAAAGTGCTGGGATTACAGGTGTGAGTCACTGCACTGAGCCTTAATACAATATGTAAATAAGAACTTTTATTGTTATTATTATTATTATTATTATATTTTAAGTTCTGGGATGCATGTCCAAAATGTGCAAGTTTGTCACATAGGTATACAGGTGCCATGGTGGTTTGCTGCCCCCATCAACCCCTCATCTACATGAGGTGTTTCTCCTAATGGTATCCTTCCACTAGACCTCTACCCACTGACAGGCCCTGGTGTGTGATATTTTTTTCCCTGTGCCCATGTGTTATTGTTCAGCTCCCACTTGTAAGTGAGAACATGTGGAGTTTGTTTTTCATTCCTGTGTTAGATATGCTGCATTTCTTCATAAACAATCAAAATTTATGTATTGACATTAGGAATATATTTATTTACTTATTTATTTTTTAGACACTGGGTTTAACTCTGTCACCCAGACTAGAGTGCAATGACATGATCTCTGCTCACTGCAACTTCCACGTTTTGGGTCCAAGCAATTATCCTGTCTCAGCCTCCTGAGTAGCTGGTATTAGAGGCACACCACCACACCTGGCTAATGTATTTTTAGTAGAGGCAGGTTTCATCTTGTTGGCCAGGCTTGTCTACAATCCCGACCCCTGAATATCTGCCCACCTAAGTCTCCCAAAATGCTGGGATTATACCTGTGAGCCACTGTGCCTGGCCTGTAATTTATTTTTGAAACATCTTTCTCTAACTTTTTAATCACTTTATACTTTTGATTCCTGTGTAATAATAATTCATATAATTTTTTATAGCAGGAACTAATCCTACTCATACAATCTAACAGTTTCTAATAATGTGAAGTGCCCATGCAGAATATTTTCTTTAGAGGAAATCAAGTTGAAAATAAATATTGGTGTTCTAAGATTAGTCATAATAAATGATATATACTGTAGTAGAAATATATGTTAAGAGCTACCTAAAATGTTGGTTTAATAATATTTTATATACACTATAGTCATGGTTGTAAAGACATTAAAAGATTTAATTTATTCACATTTTAAACAATGAATAGTTTAAAAATATTGCAATTGAATGTCTCCTAAACTTTGTCACGTGTTTGTTGGTTCATCAGCTATTTTAGTGTCATCTGTAAGACATTAAACATTTCTGTCATTTCCATTAGATATATCATCTTTGACATGAGGTACTTAAAAGTCAATTACATGATTATGAAAGTTATTTTATATGTTTGACTATGATAATGTTTATTTTAATTTATCTAGCAATGTAAGAAAGAGCTTTATGTTTGCTTTGTTGGCATAGTTATAATATTATTTATTGTGAAAGATGTTCCTTAATCTCATAGTCAGAAATCTATACTGATTTTTCATTTAAACACTGCTACAAAACTTTGTGTAATTAGTAATCATTTTTCCTTAAAGTATTTCATATGCAATATCTACTACAACTAATTAAATTCAACCCTAAATCCAGTATCTATAAATCACTGGTAAGATTGCTTATTTTCTATAATCTACTGTGCTTTTTAAGTTATAACTGATTAGCTGAATGAATAAAGGTAAAATATTTTTAACAGATTTCAGTATTTGATAAAGAAAACCAGAATGGTAGGAGGCTACATCTTTGTAAACTTTGTAAGCAAGAGTTTGGTCCATACGTTTCCTTATAAAAGAATAAAGCTATTTTTTAGGGAGAAGAGTAAGAAATTTAAGTTGATTTAAATTACTTGAGGTTTATTTTTATTTTTATTTTATTTTTTTCCTAACCATACCTTACCTACTAAATAACAGTTGAACTCTTCTACAGGTCACTTTTTCCGTGTTTTTATTTTTGTAACAAGTTTTAGATACTCAAATAAGAAAACTGCAGATAGTATCAAGGGCCCTGCAGACATGCTAAAAGATATTATTTGTAAAAATATTCACCATTGGGAATATTTCTGGAAAAAAATATGACTTTTATGCCATGTATCTTTCCATATTAGATATTCCTCTCAAATGCAGTTGATAAGAGTGTTAAATGTATTAATATGTTCTTACAAAAATGAAATATGATTAAGTAATGTGCATGTATCACTTGTTCTTAAATGTTTATGCAGACCTGATAAATTGCTTTAATTTTGGTTTTGATGATAATCTTGCATAGAGTTTATAACTACTGTGGGTTCCAGAATATTGATTAGACTTGATAAGCTTTGTAGTAGAAACATAAGCTGGCAACTTGCCTTTGATGTATTCATTAGGTCTATTTAAATAATCCATGAATAAGTAATGGCAGTTTTGTGTTGGTACCTTCTTGGGTTTGTCTGTTGCCTGCATTGCTATTATTCCCACAGGGACACTCAGTCATTCATCCATTCATTCATCAATTTATTCAGAACTCAATCATTTCAGTACTTACTTTCTGCCAGCCGTTAACTACATCTGAGTTAATTGCCAAGGCTCTTGGTAAAAGTGTTAGCATATGGTAAATAACTTGGATCATAAGACCTTTTGGGCTGCCTGCAAGCCAGACCATCCCTATTAAAATTCAGTATGGTAAATGATCCGACATTCTGTGCTCAAAGAATCATCCAGTGTAACTTTCTGGGGATGATGGAAATGTCTGTATCTGTGCTGATAATGTGGAAGCTGCTAGCCTTATGTTCCTGTTGAGCCCTTGAAATGTGGCTAGTGTGACTGAATAATTGAATATTTAATTTATGTTTAATTAGCTACATCTGCATAGTGACTACCATACTGAGTAGCATAATATTAAAGTATATAGTTAGTATCCATTGCTTAACTCAATTCAAAAGGAAATTCTTAGCTTTAGGGGCCAGTAAAAAATAATATGGGACAGGTGTGGTGGCTTATGCCTGTAATTCCAGCATTTTGGAAGGCTTCTGAAGTGGGTAGATCACTTAATGTCAAGAGTTTGAAATCAGCCTGTGGTGAAATTCTATCTTTACTACAACTGCAAACATTTGACGTGACTAATGATGAGTGCCTGTAATTCCAGCTACTGTGGAGGCTGAGGCAGGACAATGTTTTGAATCTGGAAGTTGAAGGTTGTAGTAAACCAAAATTTTGCCACTGCAATTCAGCTTCACCATCCAAAGGAAGTGAGGGAGGCAGGGAGGGAGAAAGGGAGGAAGGGATGGAGGAAGATGGGGAGGGAGGGAGAGAGGGAGGAAAATCTATGATTTGCAGTAGGTACATTATTATTAAAAATAATTTTTTGACCTCCACTCAGCCTCTTTAAATAAATTTGGCTCAGAAAGACATCTTTCTGGCAGCCCTTACCTGGTTTACCTAGCATCCCAGTAAAATTTCTGGAAGTCAGAAAAACATTGAGTAGCAGACATGTCAGACATCCTACTGACACAATTTATATAGAAATTTAACTAACAACAAAATAGTTCCTGGTAAAATAAAACTATTTTAAATGATGATGGCTTCCAATTAACCAACAGAAAATATGTAGGAAGATATTTCCTACCCATTGTCACCTCTCCCCTGATGCAGAGACCTGTGATTTTATCCTATCCTAGTATGTCTCTGTTCAGAGGATGCTAAGCTGTGGAATGACCACAGTACATTCTTTCTAGATTCCAGTCATCAATTTTGTTTTATTTTCTCAACATTTTATTTCAAATATAATGATACACATAAAATGACGCACACAGAATTTGGAGAGAAGAAAATTTGATCATTGGTCCTTTGCTTTCTGTAAGTTAAAATTTTTATATGCAATTGGCATAATAATAGGCACATACATGAATGGGGACAGAATTAGAAAGTCCAGAAATAGATTCCCAGAAACATAGTCAGTTGAATTTTTCTTTTAAGAGATATGAAGGCAATTCAATAGAGAAAGTTAGTCTTTGAAACAGGTGGTGCTGGAACAATTAGATATTTATATGCTCACAAATGAACTATAGGCCTCAACGTAAATGTATAATGATAAAACTTCCAAATGAAAACATGAGAAAATGTATGCAATCTTGGGTTTTGTGATAATTCATAACACCAAAAGCAAGGTACATGAAATATAAAAGTTGATAAGTTAGACTTCATTTAAATTTAAAACATCTCTGGGGGAAGCCACTGTTAAGAGAATGAAAAGACCCGATGTCAAAAGCCATAGAGGTTTAACACCAAGATGGAAGCTTATCATTTCCAAATGTATGCTAGGTGTTTTCAGGATGAAATGCAGACTGATAGAAAACAATCTAACTCTAATCCTCTCATTGAAGGGGCGAGCGCTGGGAGAAAGGAACTGAGCTGACTGTTTTCAATTCTAATAAATTAAACCTTTCTTACATCATTTGTTTGTGGCTTAAAACAAAGTTTCAAACTATTTAGAAAGATATATGGTGATAGTAACATTGCAATTTCTGCCCATGTTCTCTAATTTCACTCTTTTCTGAAAACTAGAATTAAAAATATTTTTTCTGTTATCATTGTAGAATTTTTGAGTTTAAAAGTCTGTGTGTTTGCAGCTAAAACAATCATATGAGATTATATTTTAGACACTTCATGCCATTTGCTTTTTAAATTCACCAATGTATCTTTCTTTATCAGTATATTTAGATTAATTGCCTATAAAGAATGTATTTAACCTCCTATTGTTGGAGATTTTGTTGTTTTGTTGTTTGCTTTCTTTGCCACTAGAGGCAACCAATGTGTAGTGTGTACCCTTTGTGCCCTTGTGAATATATAGCTGTGTAAATGTATAGAAGAAGAATGAATACATTAAAATGTATTTGCACTTGGAATGTATATATAGGCACTCGCAAATTTTACCCCAAGTGTATGATCAAAGCTATGCATTCACTACCTTGCCATTAGCATTATCAAAGTTTTAATCTCAGTGGCGTTATAACAAAATTAATGGCTTATCTGTTTTATTAATTGGCATTTATAAATTTTGTTTTCATTTATTCAACAGATAAAAATTTTCTTCATCTTTAACATTTTTTTCTGGAAACTGTCCATTTTTCCTTTTTTAAAAATGATTTGTAAGACCTCCTTGATATTATGAAAATGTTTTCACTTTAGTTCTGGTCATGCTATGATTCTGATGAGTGGAGAAACACCAGGGTTCTTCTCTCATGAAAATTGAATATAATGGCATCGACACACATGGAGTGATTGTAAAAACCAATAGATTAATAGAGAAGAAAGAAGGAAGAAAAAACAAGATAGAATATCCCCTGTACAGAGATAAAGGGAGGAGTTCTTTAATGTCGAGGGAAAACAAAAAAAAACGAACAAAAAAAAAAAAACAGGTGCCAGGGAAACCAACTAGTTATGTGAGGAGATTGGAGGAGGCAGTGTCAGAGGCAGTATCTGTTTTGCATAGGACTCTCGGAATTTGTTTGACCAAGCATGTCACTCATGTAGCCTCTTAAAAATCTGGCCCTCTCAACCTATCATTTTAAAATTCAAATGCAGAGTGCCATGATATTCTACACATGTGTGGATATGTGGGGTTGGCTATGTTGCTAGGCACTTGTGGGAGCAAAGTCAAGGAGAAGAGTGAAAATTGCCATGTTTGGGTGGACCTAGATTCTTATGGCTGGCATTTGCATATCAAAGTTTGCCTGCCTAGGTTTAAGAGACAGGGCTTTCGTGCTAGACAAGAAAAGTTTCTTTGTTGGTTTAAAGTCTATTTTATCAGAGATGAGAATTACAACTCCTGCTTTTTTTTGCTCTCCATTTGCTTGGTAAATCTTCCTCCATCCCTTTATTTTGAGACTTTGTGTATCTCTGCATGTGAGATTGGTTTCCTGGATAGAGCACACTGACGGGTTTTGGCTTTTTATACAGTTTGCCAGTCTATGTCTTTTAATTGGGGCATTTAGTCCATTTACATTTAGGGTTGATATTGTTATGTGTGAATTTGATCCTGCCATTTTGATGCTAGGTGGCTGTTTTTCCCGTTAGTTGATGCAGTTTCTTCATTGTGTTGATGGTCTTTAATGTTTGGTATGTTTTTGGAGTGGCTGGTACTGGTTATTCCTTTCTATGTTTAGGGCCTCTTTCAGGAGCTCTTGTAAAGCAGGCCTGGTGGTGATGAAATCTCTGAGTACTTGCTTGTTCGCAAAGGATTTTATTTTTCCTTCACTTATGAAGCTTATTTTATCTAGATATGAAATTCTGGGTTGAAAGTTCTTTTCTTTAAGGATGTTGAATATTGGCCCCCACTCTTTTCTGGCTTGTAAGGTTTCTGCTGAGAGATCTGCTGTGAGTCTGATGGGCTTCCCTTTGTGGGTAATCCGACCTTTCTCTCTGGCTGCCCTTAGCATTTTCTCCTTCATTTCAATGCTGGTGCATCTGACAATTGTGTGCCTTGGGGTTGCTCTTCTTGAGGAATATCTTTGTGGTGTTCTCTGTATTTCCTGGACTTGAATATTGGTCTGCCTTCCTATGTTGGGGGAAGTTCTCCTGGATAATATCCTGAAGAGTATTTTCCAGCTTGGATTCATTCTCTTCGTCACATCCAGGTACACCTATCAAACGTAGATTAGGTTTTTCACATAGTCCCGTATTTCTTGGAGACTTTGTTCATTCCTTTTTACCCTTTTTTCTGTACTCTTTCCTTCTCGTTTTATTAAACCAACAAAAATCAAAAGAGACAAAGGACATTACACTCCCACACAATAATAGTGGGAGACTTGAACACCCCATTGTCAATGTTAGACAGATCAACAAGACAGAAATTTAACAAGGATATCCAGGACTTGAACTCAGACCTGGATCAAGTAAACCTAATAGACATTTACAGAACTCTCCACCCCAAATCCACAGAATATACATTCTTCTCAGCACCACATCGCACCTACTCTAAAATTGACCACATAATTGGAAGTAAATCACTCCTCAGCAAATGCAAAAGAACGGAAATCATAACAAACAGTCTCTCAGACCACAGTGCAATCAAGTTAGAATTCAGAATTTAGAAACTAACTCAGAACCGCACAGCTTCATGGAAACTGAACAACTGGCTCTTGAATTTTGACTGGATAAACAATGAAATGAAGGCAGAAATAAAGATGTTCTTTGAAACCAATGAGAACGAAGACACAACATACCAGAATCTCTCAGACACATTTAAAGCAGTCTCTAGAGGAAAGTATATAGCAATAAATGCCCACATGAGAAGCAAGGAGAGATCTAAAATTGACACCCTATCATCAAAATTGAAAGAGCTAGAGGAGCAAGATCAAAAACACTCAAAACCTAGCAGAAGACAAGAAATAACTAAGATCAGAGCAGAACTGAAGGAGATAGAGACACGAAAAACTCTTCAAAAAATCAATAAATCCAGGAGCTGGTTTTTTAAAAAGGTCAACAAAATTGACAGACCACTAGCCAGATTAATAAAAAGGAAAAGAGAAAATAATCAAATAAATGCAATAAAAAACGATAAAGGGGATACCACCACAGATTCCACAGAAATTCAAACCATCATCAGAGATGATTACAAACAATTCTATGCACATAAACTAGTAAACCTGGAAGAAATGGATAAATTCCTGGACACATGCATCCTCCCAAGCCTAAACCAGGAAGAAGTCGAAACCCTGAATAGATCAATAACGAGGTCTGAAGTTGAGGCAGCAATTAAGAGCCTACCACCCAAAAAAGCCCAGGTCCAGATGGGTTCACAGCCGAATTCTACCAGACATACAAAGAGGAGCTGGTACCATTCCTTCTGAAACTATTCCAAACAATCCAAAAAGAGGGAATCCTTCCTAAATCATTTTATGAGACCAACATTATCCTGATACCAAAACCTGGCAGAGACTCAGCAAGAAAAGAAAACTTCAGACCAATATCCATGATGGACATAGATGCAAAAATCTTCAATAAAATACTGGCAAACCGATTGAAACAGCACATCAAAAAGCTTATCCACCATGATCAAGTAGGCTTCATCCCAGAGATGCAAGGCTGGTTCAACATACGCAAATCTATAAACATAATCCACCACATAAACAGAACCAAAGACAAAAACCACATGATTATCTCAATTGATGCAGAGAAGGCCTTTGACAAAATTCAACAGCCCTTTATGCTAAAAACTCTCAATAAACTAGGTATTGATGGAACGTATCTCAAAATGATAAAAGCTATTTATGACAAACCAACAGCCAATATCATACTGAATGGGCAAAAACTAGAAGCATTTCCTTTGAAATCTGGCACTAGAGAAGGATGTCCTCTCTCACCACTCCTATTCAATATAGTACTGGAAGTTCTAGCCAGAGCAATCAGGCAAGAAAAGAAATAAAGGGTATTCAAATAGGAAAGGAGGAAGTCAAATTGTCTCTATTTGCAGACGATATGATTGTATATCTAGAAGACACCATCGTCTCAGCCCAAAATCTTCTGAAACTGATAAGCAACTTCAGCAAAGTCTCAGGATATAAAATCAATGTGCAAAAATCACAAGCATTCCTATACATCAATAACAGACTTAAAGACAGCCAAATCAAGAACCAACTGCCATTCACAATCGCTGCAAAGAGAATAAAATACCTAGGAATACAACTAACAAGGAATCTAAAGGACCTCTTTAAGGAGAACTACAAACCACTGCTCAATGAAATAAGAGAAGACACAAACAGATGGAGAAACATTCCATGTTCATGGCTAGGAAGAATCAATATTGTCAAAATGGCCATACTGCCCAAAGTAATTTACAGATTCAACACCATCCCTATCAAGCTACCAAAGACCTTCTTTGAAGAACTGGAAAAAACCACCTTAAACTTCATATGGAACCAAAAGAGAGCCTGCATAGCCAAGTCAATTCTAAGCAAAAAGAACAAAGCTGGAGGCATCACACTCCCGGACTTCAAACTATACTACAAAGCTACAGTAATCAAAACAGCATGGTACTGGTACCAAAACAGAGATATAGACCAATGGAACAGGAGAGAGTCCTCCGAGGCAACACAACACATCTACAACCACCCGATCTTTGACAAACCTGACAAAAACAAACAACGTGGAAGCGAGTCCCTGTTTAATAAATGGTGCTGGAAAAACTGGTTAGCCATGTGCAGAAACCAGAAGGTGGACCCCTTCCTGACACCTTACACTAAAATTAACTCCAGATGGATTAAAGACTTAAACATAAGACCTAACACCATAAAAACCCTAGAAGAAAATCTAGGCAAAACCATTCAGGACATAGGCGTAGACAAGGACTTCATGACCAAAACACCAAAAGCAGTGGCAACAAAAGCCAAAATAGACAAATGGGACCTAATCAAACTCCATAGCTTCTGCACAGCAAAAGAAACGGTCATTAGAGTGAATCGGCAACCAACAGAATGGGAAAAAATTTTTGCAGTCTACCCATCTGACAAAGGGCTGATAACCAGAATCTACAAAGAACTGAAACAGATTTACAAGAAAAAAACAAACAAGCCCATTAAAAAGTGGGCAAAGGATATGAACAGACACTTTACAAAAGAAGACATACGTGAAGCCAACAAACATATGAAAAAATGCTCATCATCACTGGTCATTAGAGAAATGCAAATCAAAACTACATTGAGATACCATCTCACGCCAGTTAGAATGGCGATCATTGAAAAATCTGGAGACAACAGATGCTGGAGAGGATGTGGAGAAATAGGAACGCTTTTACACTGTTGGTGGGATTGTAAATTAGTTCAACCATTGTGGAAGACGGTGTGGCGATTCCTCAAGGACTTAGAAATAGAAATTCCATTTGATCCAGCAATCCCATTACTGGGTATATATCCAAAAGACTATAAATCGTTCTACTATAAGGACACATGCACACGAATGTTCATTGCAGCACAGTTTACAATAGCAAAGACTTGGAACCAACCCAAATGCCCATCGATGATAGACTGGACAGGGAAAATGTGGCACATATACACCATGGAATATTATGCAGCCATCAAAAACGATGAGTTCATGTCCTTTGTAGGGACATGGATGAACCTGGAAATCATCATTCTCAGCAAACTGACACAAGAACAGAAAATCAAACACCGCATGTTCTCACTCATAGGCGGGTGTTGAACAATGGGAACACATGGACACAGGGAGGGGAGTATCACACACTGGGGTCTGTCGGGGGAAAAAGGGGAGGGATAGTGGGGGGGTTGGGAGTTGGGGGAGGGATAGCATGGGGGAGAAATGCCAGATATAGGTGATGGGGGAGGAAGGCAGCAAGTCACACTGCCATGTGTGTACCTATGCAACAATCCTCCATGTTCTTCACATGTACCCCCAAACCTAAAATGCAATAAAAAATAAATAAATAAATAAATAAAAAGGAAAAAAAAAAGAAAAGTTTCTGCAGCTGCTTTAAAAGAGACAAAAACTTTCCAAGGGCCCCTTTTATTCTCTATCTTCTTAAATTAACTTCTTAATAACCCCTGTAACACCTTTCCCCCAGAAGTAGCCTTAACTGCTGATATAGTGTTTGGGACAATGATTCTTCCTAGCTACTTCCTTCAGAAAAGGAGTATCAAATGGGGAACACCAGCTAATACTCTTCCTAGCGTTGATCTAAGGATCCTCAGAAGAAGTTTTTCCATGTATGATTAAATCTGCAGCACTACTTGGGGTTTGACGGCTTCTACATGGAAAAAAAAAAAAAACAACAGAATTCGAGTTAAAGTATTGTGATTACAGATTTCAAATATTGATAATAGACATATAAGCAAGCCAGAGAGTAGTAAAGGGATTGCAGAATTGTCTGTAAAGAAGACCGGAACTTATTGAAGAGGGATTGTAGCCGCCCAGGGCTGAAGTCTGCATTTTTTCCTGGGCCTGTCAACAATTTTGATTTGATCTTTAAGTATCTTTAGATATTCATCTGCTTTATTTGAGGTGTTAATCCAAGATAAAATATTTCCCTTTTGGGGCCTATAAAGTTTCTTGGTTTTATTTTCTCAAACAAAGAAACCTGTGAGTTATGGGCAACATATGTAATGCTATTACCTGGCAGGATTTGCAGAATAATGTCCAGAACTACTATATTGATCTATATAATTACGTTTTTGATTTTTCCAAGCTACAGGAGATTACCACTTGATACACTGGAATAAGCATGGCTAGTTTAAAAGGTAGGCAAAAAGCTTAAAAACAGTTAATGAGACTAGTATTTAATGACAAATGCATGATCAACTGTAGAGCATAATTTGTCTCTCCAGGCCTCATTTTTGGTAGAAATAAATGTTTCTAGGACCATGAATATATAATTTTTGTAGAATCAACTTTAATCTTATGTTTGAATGTCTTTCTTACTATTGTGCAGCAAGAATGGTTATTTTTAAATAGACCTTTTGGATTGGCTTTTATGAAATTCTGTTTCACAAAGAATTTTAGGTAAGACATTTAAAGCTGAGCCCAACCATGGTTTGTATTCTCAAATACCCGTGAGTTGGGTGATTCTCTCCTCTTGAGATCCCAAGATAAACTTGGAGTTCCCACATCTGTTAGAAAGTGATATTATTTACTGACCACAATTACTGACCATTGGTTAGAAACATTATGCATCAACTGTGTAGACAAGGTATGAGTTCAGTTCTGCCCAAGAGGATTTTATTGGCTCTGCATGTAAAACTTGATTCCTTAAAGGGATACAGATCCTTTCAGTCAAAGACTTATCAAATAACCGGTTTTTACAACTGAGTTCTGTTGACAAAGTAAAAGGATTTTTTTTTGCAGTGATGCAAAAGACTACATTGCTATAAGGTAAGAGTACTCACAGTTTAAAACAAACATCCTCCATATATTTTAAATAACAGTACAGCTTCCTAAATTTTAAAGGCTGTAAATAGTTCAAATTAATTTTGTCGACTCTGAAAAACAAAACAAGGATCAGCAATATTCCATACAAAAGTTAAAAAGGTTGCTTTAACATTCTGAGTGCAGTTGAGTTAGTTAACTTTTCTTTTGCTTCATATTTGTGACAATGTCAGTTCTTTATATGTTTTGTACATTCTTTCTCTATATCTATATTGCAATCTTCAAAGCTATTAAAAACCTGCATTTGAGAACTCCAATTAAAGTCCTTAAAATAGCATGATTGTAAAAACTACCTTTTGAGTGACAAATTTTCCAGGATAGTTACAGTTAAAATCATGACTGACAAATGAGCTTATTTATCTCCCTGGCTTACAATAACTTTGCCCTTAATTATGATTGATAGTAGGCACTCAGACATTAGAATTTTAAATTTCTCCTACAATTTTAGAAGATAGGTTAGTGTTATTTACCAAAATACAGCTTCAAAAACACTGGACATCATTTTGGCAATCTAATATGACTAAACATGTACTGTTTAACTCTTTTCTGAATGTCTCAGAAGCCCTCTGAACTGTCCAAAAATCCAGACATTAGGAAGGACAATTTTGAAACTTGATGTTTGCTTCTGGGATGCTCTTAAATGTCAAAGATTTAGAACAGTTAATGTTATAAAATAGAATGCCAGATTGCCATAAATTATTAATTTTGTCAAAACGATGACTGAAAAAGGCAAAAAGTATTTTGTTAGCCTTTTCTATAGCATGAAAACCCTGTTCAAAGTCAATTTTCTACCATTGAATTGGTTTGTTAATGTTAAGCCCAATTTGTTTAATGAAAATCGTATAGATTTTTATATTTAATTTTAACCAATTTGATTATGGGGTAAAATTTTTGCAATATATCATAACTTTTTACTAAAGGGAAAACTAGTTTCCTAGTATCTCCTTGCTGTGCTTTTATTTTAATGTTCAGTTTAATGGAAAGGCCATCCAATGCCACTTTGGTTTTAGTTAATGTTCACTGTTAACTTTTACCAACTTTCATTTTTGGTTAAAACTCTGGAGAGTAAGTAATTTTAATTATATACCAGGTGTAGATCTGAGGACTCACACAGCAGAAGTGCACATAAAGCTTGATTTTTCAGGATCTAACTCTATGTGTCCCAGGCCTTACTTATCTGCAAAGCAGGCAGTAGACAACGTTGGAACATTTAGCCTACTTAATATCTAAATTGTATTATTTAGACCACCTATTTGCATTTTTATGACACTTGCATTTTACAAATAATCCTTAAGACTACATTTCTTAAAGTCACATGAAATAAAAATGTTTGATTTAAGGCTTATTTTTATTTAAGTCAATTAATTAGAATCTTTTTTTTTTTGGCAGACACTATGTGCCAGACATATATAGCAACCTAAAGAAATAGAAGATTCAGAGAGTTTTTATTTGCCAGTTTCTTAATGGGATTACTGTCTTCATGTTAGAACCCTCGCAAGACAGGGCTTGTAGGATGCATTTTCAGAGCCTAATAAGAAGACACAGCTGAAGGTAATTAGCCCATTCCCTGTTGGAATGGTCTTTGATAGTTGTTAACCAGGGGAGCAGAGGATGTTTTTATATATTGTGTGTGAACAAGAGCATGCTTCTCTGATATTTAACTACTGTTATCCATCTCATACAGTGTGTTTTTTACATAGTTATTACACATCAAACTCTCTTATAATATGACGTAATTTTATATTCCCCAATCTCATAAAAGTAGATAACACAATACACAACAGAAGAGAGGACTTGATTTTGAGAAGGAACTATCTTCTTTTAATTTGGATATTTTAATGAGAAAAACAGAAGGTATTTTGTTTTGTGTGTGTGTATATATATATATCTATATCTATATATCTATATATATATATATCTGTGGGGATGTTTGTGTGTTTGTGTGTGTGTGTGTGTGTGTGTGTGTGTGTCCCAGTTTGGGGTCTGTGGCACCTACTCCATTTTTCTCAGGTGTCCCATGGTATCAAAAATTATCTCCCAGCCTGGAGTGCATGCATTAAGAGGGGTAAGACAAATCATGAAGCAAAGTAATTCAGTCAACTGAAAAAAGACTTTTTTTTCCAGAAATAACCTTTAAATATACCTATAACTTGAATGTGTACTTTAAATAAGCTGAACACTTTTTCAGAAATTCTTCTAAAATCCCCTTTTATTCAATTTTATCCAGGACAAGCAGTTAATATTTTAGGCTTTTGAACTTCACCAAAGGAAAGCACACAGATGAAACCAACAAGCCTTAATTAGGTTTCGACTTAACCGTGAGTGTAAAGGATATTTTCAGAGGAATGATAGGCAGCTTTTGAAACTGCCATTGCAAAATCGTGACTGAGTTTGTGAAAGAGAATTGACCTAAACAACTCCATTTGGTTTCCCGCCCCCAAGATCTTTTTGTCATTCCTTGGGTTTAGGCTGAACCAAATTAACGAGGAGCCTCATACACAATTTACAGTCTAAAACAAAAATGGTAACAGTTGCTTCCAAAGATTTACTTTCCTTGTGCTAGGGGATCAAGCCAATGAGATAGCCACAAGATTAGAAACAATGGCTTAGATGTCAGGGAGCTGAAGGCTACAAGATTTTGACCCTCCTTCAACTGCTCTCAAAATCAGTGCTTAAGTTATTTTGTAAACTGTGCCCTTGATTGATAAAATGGCATCAACCAAATTGACAGACTTGATTATCTGATTTTTGTGGCTCAATCCCAAGAACTAACATAGCAGAGGAAGACAGCCAACATTGTAAAATGCCAGATGCTAACATAAAGTATTGCCACGTGGGTACAGGTTATGTTCCCAATAAGATGAATCAAGATGGAGGACCTTAGCCCGGTTTGTTACTGACCACTGAGTTGGGCTGGCTTAAACCACAGGCTTTTGGTGTCCTGGGCTTGCACGCTGACCTAAGACA